>JBBPCZ010151468.1:0-18712 GCA_037974445.1 Brycinus macrolepidotus | reverse complement strand
ACACACACACACACACACACACACACACACACACACACACACACACACACACACACACACACACACACACACTTGTAGGAGCTACTGTCAATCACATGCAGTAACTGGGCACTCACCAACCCTGGGTAAAGCCAAAAGGGCCAGATGAATGAAAACTGGACAAGGATGAAGAAAAATCTCTCTGGCCAAGGGACCCAGCATCTTCTGACTGTGCTTGTTTATGCAGTCTGTGTGACCACTGACATAAAAGTCAGAGCACTGCACGTTACAGCAGTGCTTTTTTAGACGTTTTAGAGGTAAAAACTTCTTAATGACTACAGTGCCCCATTTTTTGTGACTATTAAAGAGTTTCTGGTCTTTTTGTGAACGTTCAGTTCTGATGTCATCAGTCCAGCCACCATGTCCCAGCCCTGCCCCCTATCCATGTTAGAAACAAAACTGTTCCTCCAATTCCTGACCTCTGACCCGCTCTGCCTCTTCCGCACCGCCCCGGACTGCTTACACACCAGTGTTGCTGCCACAAACTGCCCCCAGTCATCCATCACCAGTCTGACCCCAGAAGAAAATATACTTCAAAGAGCATAATTTAAATTTTACAATGCGGGTCAGACCTGATCTGCTGACTGACACACACTCACAGCATTAATCACTGTCCAGAACAGGCCTGCTAATAGACTCTGACCAAAATCTGGACACCAGCAGAGCAGATACAACACCACCATGCCAGAAGACCAAATTACATTAAAGCAGTAGCTTTAAATTAAATTTTCACCCAAAATGACCCAAATTGACCAAGACATGTTTCGTGTCCAATGCTTAGGGTAACTAGTAAGCAATATCTAAAATAACTAAATTACCCAAAACCAGGCTAAAAAAAACTGCTTTTAGTGATTCAGCAATTTTTTATTCTTTTTTTTTTTTTTAGAGTACTGTATGTCATTTAGTGCCAGAAACTGGGTTTAAGCCTACTTTTAGCCAGATTATTCATTAAGTACACCCTGGCTTAGAATATTTTCAGTATTTTCTTGCAGAACATTTAAGATAATGTGATTTCCTAATTTTGCTTGACTGTTTGGTAGTTGAACCAGCAAGACAGTAAACCTGAAACTGTTTTCTAGGAAAATGCTCATTAAAGCTTTGATTAACAACACCTGAGGTAGACTTTGAAAGTTGCAAAGGTAGAATTTGAAAGTTTACTGCCTACATTATGCATATTATCATTTTGTACAGCCAGATGGCTCATGAACTGCAAATACACAGTGAACAATGACTCAGTGGGGTGCAGCATTGATGAGTGGAAGGAGTGGAGAGTCGGTAGAGGAGGCTAATTTTCTTACCTTGTTTTAAGGCCCAAACTTCAACTCCTACTTTCAGAGGACTTTCAGCGCAGGAGAACACTTTACACATCCCCAGACCTCCACTGTAGACTTGGCCTCCTCTTCACACACACTTACACACCTGCAGAAAAACATATATACTGGAGGTTATTTCATTAACATACGTTATGCGGACGAACACGATTCATGAGGCGCACGACCCGGGAACACAGCAGTCGGTCGCGCTGAGGGAAGTTAGGGCTGAACGTATATCATTTATAACAGGTAATCCAAGTAAAAAACAAACCAAATGCAGTAATAAAGTTTTAAAACTGCCACATCTCAGTTTATAGATGATTTCTGTCCTTTGATGAAGTTATGGTGGAAAGCTCTGCACAGCTGTTCCTCAGCGCGCAGTGGGTTGACCTTTTTGTCCCATGACATTTCGTTAAAATCTGAAACGATTTTTCACCATAATTTTTTAACTGACATCAAACTATCACTTAGCTTTCAGATTTAAAATCTTTGACTGAACAGCTGAGATATAACATTTGAGGTAATCTAAAAAACAGTTTTGAAATTTGAAATGGCTGACTGGAAAGGGTAAAAAAAACAATAAAAAACGGCAGTAACTAAAGGAAATAGTTTGATCTATTTTGTAAAAATAATTTTTTTGGTCCTGGCACAGCAGATCACTCCTGTTTTCATCTACTTTTCAAAGTCAGGACGTTTTTGTCTGGAAAAACAAAAATGAACAATATCAAATATCAAGATCTATGACACTGGAGATCAAAGCTGCAGAGCCACTCCCATTCTTTTCTGCGATCATGCGATCGTGCAAACGTGTGAACGCTATACCTCACACACCTGCATGTCAGCAAGGTGAAAAAGATATAATTAGGCTACGGAGACAACGTGATGAGGTCATGACCAGGGAGAGTGTGGGTGTGTGTGTGTGTGTGAGTGTCTGTGAAAATCAGCCCTCCTGAGGTTCTTCCCTGAGGACACAGACCCAGAGTGGGAAAGAGGTTCACGGATAAAGACTCGTTTTGCCCAGTCTAAGCTGTTATGGTTTTAAGCTCCTCAGCACATCTGTTCCTCGACCTGAGCAAGTGGAGAGGAGGAGCACACTGCCACCCACTGGACACACACACACACACATACACACACGCACGCACGCACGCACACACGCACGCACACACCCGTTATGTAGTCCACTTCAGTTCCTTACTATTCTAACTACATAATTTACAGAATATTGTGAATAATTCATATTGGTCACTGTTCCGAAATGACCCTGTTGTTTAACCCCTTAAACAACAACCCCTTAGAGTAATCCCTTAGGTGTACTCCTCAGTCTATTAACCATTAACTTATTATTCAACAAATATCCGATTATTCAATAGCTACTAAAAATACATAAATCATGTAGTTATGAGGGTGAGAAAGTAAAGTTCCCTTAGGGTTTAAAGGGTTCATATCACAGAAAAATAAAGAGAAGAATTTTGATGCAGTATGTGAACAATGTTAATGTTTTAAAGTATGCCATTCACTTTGCAGCACATACAGTCTATATATGAAACCTAAGCTGCAAGTGCTTGCTTTGCATTTGTTGTTTTTGTGATTTCATGAAAACCAATGCAATTATACATGCACCTATTAGCCTACAACAGTTTGGCTCGAGGCACAAAAAAGGGTAGCCAGTCAGAACAGAGGTCATTCGCACACATGAGTCTTAAAAACACAATAACCACAAGAGTCGTTAATTTAAGAGACAAGGAAAGGTTAGAACGGTCATGTAAAATTAATTCCGTAAGAAAAGTTAACAACAAGAAAAACGTGTTAGCAGTTCAAGGCAAAAGTAGACAAATATAGCAAAATGCTGACTGCTGCTTATGACGTTGTGCTTCTTGGCCAGATCACAGCTGATTTTAACAGAGTGTCACATTCAAAAGTGCCAGCCAGTCTGTACAAACAGATGCACAAGCACACAAGCGCAACCCCATCAGCGTCAACCTGAAACAGCCTCTGATATATGCAAGAATAAGCACTTCAGCAGGCCACGAGGAACGACAGCTATGCTTTTATCAGTGAGAGTGCTGCGCGTTGCACATTAGGCCAATACCTCTCTCTAAACCCGCTGCACATTCATCGGAAAACAAACAAAACCTGGTCCTGACTCTTTTTGGCTAAGCACCTTTGCATTGTGTGTTTGATCTATTTTCTTCTGCTGTGTGGGACACGGTCCTTTGTGCTGCTTGTGCTTGTAAGGCAAATGCGACCCACTCATCGCTCACTCTGACACGACCATCACAGCTGACTTTTTTTGCCTCACGCCACTGAGACCAAATGGGACTATTCCATTGCCTCCATTGCTTAAAAGTTTTGAAACCATCTGTTTAACCAAGTAAAACTAATTTGGTTTCAGACACATATACGAAATGATTCTAATATACTAGTTCTGTGCACATTCACTGGTTTCAAATAACTGGTAGGAGTAAAAAGTCAAGAATTTAAAATGTACCTCCAAAATGATGTAGAGTACTGATTCTAAAATGACTGAGAAAGCTTTAGAACATCAAGAATATTGTAAATAAAATGTTATATAACATTATAAATAACATTATAAATAACATTAACATACGTTCTATAACATTATAAATAATGTTCATAAAATTTATCGCCATTCTACAAATATAAACAATCACAGTAAATGACATTTTAAAAAACAATGCTTAATGTTCATTTAACATCTTGTTCCCAAGAAACAAACAGTGAATGAGACATTTCAAAAAAATACCTTTTGGAGTTGAGTTTTAAATTCAAAATCTTCAAATAGAATATGTTAGTGATTCCAAACTTTTAAATGGTACTGAGTGGTGAGTGAGAGAGGACGAACGGAATGTCTCTGATAACAATCTCATCTGGTTAGTGCTCGCACCTCTGAAAGTGGGTCATATCTTTATGAGCTGCCCGACTGCGGCACATACACACACGTACACTACTGCGCTGACACGCATGCGGGAGAGGGCGGTCCTCACTTGCCTGGTCCTGCCCTCAATCTACAGAGAGAGGGGTGAAGAGAAAAGAAGAGGGCCGAGGGTATGGGAAGGTGGTTTGGAAAAGCAAACATTAAGCCTAGAGAGCAATAGAATGTTCATGAACACACACGTGTACAAACAGTCAGTGGTGAACACTAAATGTACTTAAGTGAACTACAGAGATGGATTTGTACTTTTCTATTGATTTGATATTTTTAGCCATTTTTTAGCAAGTATATTTGTGAAGAGAGTAGTCTATCTCTGATTTAGGTTATTCACATTCACTTTCTTCTTGCTTTCTTGAGTTTGATTTCAGCCTGTTCTATTGGTTCAGCACTTGAACATCTTTGCTGTTTTTCAGATCTCATTTTTGAAGTTTAGCAGTTTAGCATTTTATTTTAGACCAAAATAACCCAAAAAAGAGAAAAGCACCTAGCAAACTTCAGTTCCAGTTATGTTGATAGATGGTAGAAAGCACTATGAAGTTTCACTGCAGCTCTAGGGGGACTGAAAAAGAATCATTTTTTCATTTCATTCTAATCTTTTGGTAGGTTTCCTTCATGAGTTCAGTTAAAATGTAATTCCAACAACCAATTTTTTTATCATCTATTAGGATGTAAATAAAGTTGTTGAGAGTGGTTTAACGTCAAATGCTCCGTTCTAGAGAAACTAATTTTTAACAGAGGTGCTACATGAACTGATTATAAACACATCATTTGATGTCTGAGACACTCTTTAATGATAATTTTGAGATAAGCTTTAAGCTTAAACTTATTTTTTTAAATCTATTTAAAGTGGAGAGATACATGAAGATCCCTGTAAAGAAGAAGAGTTCATAAACATTTTTTTTCAGTTTCATCCCTACAAGATTCACATATAAACACTAAGAAGTGTCAGTGTATGTTCATTGGCTGTTTGAATAGTAAATTAAATGGTTATATTTGAATCATAGACATTGTAATCCCTGGATTCTACCACCACCACTGTAAAGAAATTTGTATTGGCAAGTTTTTTTTTTTTTTTTTTAAATGAACCATTTCACTCTATATCTCACTCTACGTGACTTTTTATGTTTTAAAGATTGAATAGAGCAGAAATTTAGAAAAAAAAAATACTTGAGTATGAGTTCAGGCTACTGCACTCCAAATCAAACACTTAGGAGCTCGTCAAAGTGGGCCACACAGGTGCATCACAACACACTGTTAAGCAATCAATCACAGCACTAGTGTCTGCAAACTGATACAATACAGCCCATCGATTTTGCCATGACCTCATCAGCCCCAAAGGGACTCATCACAAGCCAGTCCATTGGCACAGTCCTCGGGCGTCACATTGCGCTCTACTTACCACAGCCACTTCCACTGATCCACTCTCATTTCTGCCTCTGAGACACTTTACTTCCTGTCGATAAGAAGAGCATGCTGTAAAAAAAAAGGGCATTTGGGTCACTAGAGAAGTGGATTTGCCTGACATGCACAATGGAACACCACCTTTTAACATCAACCTCTCAAACAAGCACAGCCCTCATCTAAACTTAAGACGTAAGACCTAAATCTTAATCTGCCCACTGCAGCATGCCCCCCTAGGGTGTGACTGCAGGTTAAATGTGCATATGACATGCGGTGGTGAGACAGTGTCTGCTGGGAGACAGATGGTAAAGGCCAGGCCTCAGGGAGTCTGGAGCAGAACAGAGACAGAAGCAGAAACCCGCCCCCCCCCTTTTACTTCCAAGCTACCGCCTACTCTGAAATCTTACCTCTCACCACCTAATGTCCCAGACAATTCCTGCGAAACAGCTACATTTCTCCATTCTTTTAGTCTTGTAAACTTGGCATCAGGTCATGCAGCAAGACAAAAAAACAACACTCAGACACTCCATTAGTGACTCTAGTGACTCCTACTGGCTTACTAAAAACTTTGTCTCCTTACTCCAAATGTAATTAATGCATCTACCAGCAAAGGAATGTTTTGTGGCTAGTTTGATCCTTTGATTTTGCACTGGAGCGATCAGGCTAACAACTGATAGAGGCTTATATGCATTAGCATTGTGAAAACTGCAGGCCTAAACCATCCCAAACCAGGTCGAATCTGAAATTTAAATAATCCCAAATATACTTCTTTATGTGATTTCCGACATTCTTTTATGTAGAGTAATTAAAGCCATGGTGTCCAGCTACGAATAGTATTAGATTAAATGCTGAAATTGAAATTTCTCTGAACTTTTTAGTGATAGAATGTCTTTTTGAGGTTTCTAAACAGCTTGATGGAGTTTGAGGCATGAAATTTGCACAATCCTAATTGAATACTATACATTTTTATTACATGTTAGCTACATTGGACTTTTTTATAACTAAAGGTTACCACAAACTAATGTAGTAATCTTTTGACATCAAACATATCTTGGCTGACAGACTACATCTGAGATGTAGCTTAATGTGTTAAACTACATCTCAAATGGTGCACACATGGTTCATATATGGAAATTTCGCTGAAAAAAAAAAAAACATATTTCGAATTCATCTTTACATATCAGCCTATCTAACAGACAGTGGTTTAGCCCCATCCATATGTGATGAAGTTATAAGTGATTCAGTCCAGACTGGTTTTGAATGAGGCACAATCCAGGCCAGCCACCCGGAACATTGGTCAGTCACATATATGAGTCTTAAAGGCACAGAGCCATAAGGGATAAGGAGAGACTGGAAAATGGTCACGTAAAAATGAACTAAATCTGGTTTTGGAGAATAGACCCACACAAATGTTATTTGTGAAAAAAGCTGGAAAAATGCTGCATATGGGTACTTAATGAACTGAGAACAATGAAGGGTCCCAGTGTGTGCACAATCTGATTACAGAAAACAAGAGGCTGGTGTGGGTCTGAGTTAATGAGAAGGTGATGATGATGCTGATAATGATGCCCCGGTCATAGTCATGACGTTGTTCATACTGTTTCTTGACAATGGTTTTCTATTTTCTACTCTGGTTTATCCTGCTGACTGTGCAGAAGAGAGAGAGAGAGAGAGAGAGAGAGAGAGACAGAGAGAGAGAGACAGAGAGACAGAGAGAGAGAAAGAGAGAGAGTAAAGAGTGTGTGTGTGTGTGTGTGTGTGTGTGTGTGTGTGTGTGTGTGTGTGTGCGTGTGTGTGTGTGTGTGTAGTAAAATTTGGCTTTGAGGTCTTTTGGGTACAGGGACAGGATTGCAGATCCTTGCCCATTTTAGCACAGAGAATCGGATTACCCTCAAACTCACACAGCCGTGTCTGAGACCTCCGCGATGGCTTTAGCATTTTAATTTTCATAAAAGAGCCGGAGGAACGACCCGTGCTGACCTCTACAGTGTTGTGCTTTATCCATGAGACAGGTGACCCAATGCTCCTAACTCTGCTCCCTTCCCCTCTCACCTTCTCTCCACACCTCTCCTTTCTTCTTTTTCTGCGCACTCATCCCCTTTACTCTTCACGCACTTACACTCCTCTGCATTTCTGCCTTCTTCTTTGCTGTTCCCTCCCTCCTCTCTCCTCTGTCCCCCTTTCCCCTCTTCGGTTCATCTTCCCTCTCCTCTCAGCTCTCCACAATCTAATCACCTGCTCTCATCTCATGCTGTCTCTTTACATAAGCCCATTCCACTGTGACCTGACCCCACTTTAATCTGGCCATCATTATTTCATCAGTTGCTGTCACTGTTCTGACCAAAGTCCAGCTGAAACTGTGGGCTGGCAGGTTGCTAAGGGTAGAAGCTTAGGATGTTACACAGGGGTCATATCATCTAAAATGTATTGAAATAAGAGTTTGATATAATAGTAGACTTTAGGAGTGTAAGAATAAAGCAGATAGTAATGTTTCAGACTGTGTAATAACATCATATTGCATCCCTGTGTTTAATGGCTTGGATGTTAGTCCATGTCTAGGGCATCAGTTTGTGGTTAACATGTTACATTAGGACACTATAAAGCACAGTTTTTGTTTAATGTTTCTATGCTGCTAAGTCACAAAAGTCCACTGTCTAAAAAAATTATATTCCAAGGCTTTTGTAGTTCTGCGCTTATTGAAAGAATGTTGAAAACTCTCATAACCTGAAAACAGAAACATGAATATATTCACATCAGCTATGTTTTCATTCACTTCCACGTGCAAACTGAAAACAGTAAAATACAAATGTGTTAAAAAAAAAAAAAAAAAAGTCAAAGTGACTTTGTGATAAAAATGCTTTACTAATGGAATAATGTTTATGATTAGTCAATAAAGTTGTGTTTGATGTTTCCATTTCAAATTCTGTGCATGTCACAACTTATGTAACTTTGGTTTCCCTGACTTCTCCATAACCTACTGGTAAGAAAATTTTGTTTTTATCATTTTCTTTCCAGCGGAACTGTTATGCAAGAGATCCCGATGCCCTGCTATATAGAGCTGTGTGAGCACTTTACATTTAGAAAGGCTGTTGCCTTTTTTGGGACATCTCTGAAAGTGCTGAAAGATCGCACTCCTTTTAAAAACACTGAAGTCTCTTCCTCAGTCGAACTATACACCCCACCAGACTGTTTGTGTTTGTTGTAACAGAGTATGCTAGGGAAATGTATTACATTTTTGTGTAAATGTGCTATTTCCCGAAAAAAAAAAAAATCCACCGTAGGTTCTGGCATCAGTTCAGGTAAAACATTTCTTTTTTTTGTAGCTTGCATTTACAAACTTCTGTTAAAAATCCTATGGATAGCAATATAGGTATTAACATTCTATTCATTCTAGATTTGATACAAATGCGTTCCAAGAAAAAGTTCACCAGCAGCGCTTACTGTGTGCCTCATCCAGACTCAGCACAACACTGAGAGACATCTAACACTTCACACATAGCCAGGAGACTGCTGCTTCAGCACGAGTGCTTCAGAGTTACCTAACATAATACCAACCAGGACATTTTCAAAGCTACTATTAGCTGCTCACACTTAGAGTTATTTATAACGTCAGCAGGGCTAAAGATGCACCACAAATACACCCAGTTCTACCTCTCACTTTTAGAGTCCTTACTGCAGCTGCAATGTTGTCTATGCGATTCCTGCCCGTTTCCTCTGCTTTTGTTGTACATAAAGGGATACATAAAACATGAATCACTGCCTCAGACTCCTGCTTAAAGAGGATTTGGTAGGAGACAGTGCTGGAGCCAGGAGAGACAAACAGACCAAAGCAATATCATCACCACACTGACTGAGAGCAGAGCAGGGGCTTTAAGAGACTCAGTAAAGAACATGCAGTTATCACAGCTGTGCTAATGTATTCCTCCTGTAAACACGTGGGATCACGTGGGATCTGCCTTTAAAAAAAACAAAAAAAAAACAGCCAGTGAACACGACTGGAACTAAAAGTACAGTCCATGCTGGGGCCTGTGACAGCACTTCTGTTTCATTGCCACCAGGGGGAAGACAAGTAAGGACATACCCTTCTAACAAACCTTTTTATGCTTTATGAGAAGGAAGACAACAGCACAGTATGTTTTTCTGTTTTCTTTCTCATTTAAGTTCTATTTTTTACGATATTATTTGTATTACAACATGACAAACTAAACAAGTACATTAATTTCACATTTTCATATTACTAGAACTAAATCTTATGCTTGCAAGTTGTCAGCATGTTTGCAAGTTGCCAGCATTGACACAATTACACTTTTGATTGATAATACTATGTGTAAAGATTACATTAAAGTTGCAATTGTAGCCTGAGTTACACAAACAGTAAGGGTGTAACAAATTAGAATTAGAATTATTCATCACCACCTGGATTTTAGATTTTTACATTTGACCAGGATTTGGCAGGAGCAATAGCAGTCACTCAGCAAACAGGTTTTAGAATCTGAACTACCAGTTTTAGTGTTGCCCTTACAGAGTACTAACTGAGTATTAACTGTACTAACAATCTGTAATATATAATTGATGTCACACATGTTGCGGCCATGTCGTTTACATATAACTGGTCAGTGTAGTGTTAACAAAAGTGACGGCGGCCCTCGTAGATCTACCTTTCATACACCATAAGTTAATAAAGCATTCTGACAGATAACATATAGCCACTACGTGTTGTGAGGCTCATGGTTGTAGTAACAAAAGCAGCAAAAAACTAAATGGTGTAACTAAGTGTTTAGCCGAAAGTAACTACTCATACACATTATGCTGACGGAATGTCAAATATATGACTGTGGGACGCTTCTTCCGGGTTTTCTGAATGCTATCTATTTGACTTGATAAAATAATGAAGCTTCCAAATACTACATACAGACTCTGATAGCAATATAAAAAATGAAGACTCGAGTACTTTAATTATTCAGGCTATGTATTATCTTATTATACATTAAGTGTTTTTCTAAACATCAAAAAAGGTTAGGTAATCATGAGGAATTGTTATATCAGCACATGTGTACCACTGAATGCAAAATGTAACCAATTATGTAGCTAAATATGTAATTATGCAATAACAGAAATCACAGGTTAAGGAGTTTAATATAACCTATTTTTTAATGATATAAGGACAGTTTGTGTGGTAAAGCACAGGTGTTAGCAGCCTCAGCCTAAGCCTGCCAGTGCAGAAAGGAAAAAGGATGCAGGGTCAAGGAGGCCTGTCAGTTTCACTCCTGCAGGGCCCCTGGGGCTTTCACACACACATCCCTTTTAGCTGCCCTCCAACATCTTGTTTTGTGCTGCTTTGCGGGTGCTTTACTAGTGTGTGTGTGAGAATGTGTATGTGTGTGAGAGACAGAGGGGGCTATGGAGAAAGCTGCTTTGTTATGCATACCCTGAGACACACGGCTCATTTTTCTCCCCGGCTCCTGCGTGCTGGATCGAGGCACTTTGTTTTTTTTGTTTTTTTTTTCTTTCTGAAAAAGTCTCGGAATGTGAGAGACTCAGAGAGAGCAGCTGCTGATGGCGTCCCTGCCTGCCAGGCAGCCCTCGGCTTATTCTCTCTCTCAATCACTTTTCTCAAACTCTCCCACTTTTAAGCTCATTCCCTTCACCCCCAACCCCCTTCCCCCCCAAACACACTCGTCTTTTTCTCTCAAACTCTGAACTCAAAGGTGGGAGAAGTGAGCTTGTTACAGTTGCCACAGAGCAAAAACAGTCAGCATGAAACTCAAAAGAGTTGGAATCATGCAATTGGAGCTTCATCACAGCACAGGAAACCGACACATCGTCTACTTTAGTTGCTAAAGTTTCTCATTTGAACCATTTAAAGGCTTGTCAATTCACGAAAATAGTAAAAGTCAAACTAACAATCTTTTAGCATCAGAAAATTTGAGCTCAGTGTGAAGTGACCTAAAGACAAAGTATAAAGTAATGCAGCAGGAACAGACATAAAAATGTTGTAATGCCATGAATGTGCTTGATTTGAAATGTGTACATTATTTCCACATGCTTAAAATATTCAACATTTTTATCTTTTCAACAATTTTGTCCTTCGGCTGATTCACCTTTGTTAATAACTGTGTTAATATTCTAAAATTAATTAATGTGGATCTGCATATTTGAAGCATGCAGGAGACTAAAAGATGAGCTTCACCACCAGACCAGCAAATTCATGTGAGTGGATTGGCTAGACCAGGGGTGCCCAGTTCCGGTCTTGGAGGGCAAACTGTTCAGCACAGTTTGGTGATTTCCCCGGCCCAACGCACCTGGTTCAAGTCACCTGTTAATTACCATGTGTTTGAGGAGTGGAACCACAAAACTGCATTGGATGCTGGCCTCCCCAAGAACAGAACTGGGCACCCCTGACCTAGGCAATGCAAGTCCCTTAAATCTTCTTGAGATATTCTCGTGAAAGTATTGAGTGAATTTGGTTGTATTTCCTTTCTTGGTTGAAGCCTATTGCTTAATTTTCTCTGTGTAACTGCTGTTACGGTTACTTCTGTGTCACGCTACAACTCTTTTCAAGTGACTGCTGGCTTCTCTCTTACCTTCCTTGTCATTAGTCAGAGAGAAATCCACTGAACGCCAGGAGCAACAACTGATACCTGCAAGGTCCCTGCTATAATCACAGTGTGGGTATTCACATCTGCTGTCTAAATAAGATGGAACCTATTATAGCTCTGATAGGGATTAGAAAGAACTGGGTGCAATCAGTTCTCAGAGGTAATCAGTTCAACTTATGTCAAATTCTACAAAAGTCTTAGACTGTTTTAGTCTTTTCTGAAGACTAAATGGTTTTAATGTTCAAACATTTTCCAACAAGTCACTCTTACTTAATGATCTCTAAACACCAGTTAGATTTTGTTTATAGTGAAACATGGCTTGACAATAACTGTAGTGCAACAGTTCTCCTTGAAACAGCCCCCCTCGAGCTTTAACTTTTTAAGTGTTTCTTGAGTTGGCAGGAAAGGTGAGAGTGTAGCTTCTTTCTTAAAGAAAGATTCCATAGCAAGCAGATAATCAGGTGAGTTAAATTCCTTTGATTTTCTCTGTTCTATGATAAAAAGCTCTCCTAAAACTTTATTGTTGAAATCTCTGAAACGCTGTCAATCATTTCTACAGACTTTAACTCTTGCTATAACTGGTGATTTTAATATTTCCACCGACTACACAAATGACAGCACTTCTAAAGAACTCATTGCTTTGTTTGACACATTTGATCTGGTACAGCATGTAACTGGCTCAATTTGTATTCAAGGTCATACACTAGATTTGGTTATTGGCCAAGGTCTCGGTGTCCTGGCTGTAAATGTTATTGTCTTATTATTGTCTTATTTTCTTTGATGGGTTCATTGTACCAGTCATACAGACTACATCTAAAACTGTCAAAAAGAGGTACATGAATAAGAATACCAGTGCTTTATTTCTGAAAGTCATGTCTGCATTAACAAGCATAACAGCAGAGTTAATCAGGGTTCTCAGTGTCTTTGATGCTAAGGCACCTGTGAGGACTAAAAAGATTTCTGGTAAAACAGAAAGCACCATAGAGAAACGGCACAGTGATCACAAATGAGAGGAGACAATGCAGAAAAGCTGAGCATAAATGGAGGAAAACTAAGCCTCAGATTGATTGTCATTTTCAAAGACAGCATTTACAACATTAATGCTCTGTTCATCACTGCTGAACAAATTCCCCTACGCAGTTACTTCTGGAACAAGTTTGTATCTTTTTTCACAAAATTGAAAATATCATACAAAGCATTAGCTCCATCCAGCCAAGCAGTGACTTAATCTGCATCAAAAAGAAAAAAATGTCCTTCATGTCTGAATTAACTGCTATTAATGGCACAACTTTAAAAAAAAATAGAGCACTATCTTTGTCTATTAAGCCATCTTCTTGCTGTCTCAAAACTCTGCCCATATTATTTTTTAAAAGTGTTTTCAGATGTACCGCAACTGTGAACAGCCCTTTCTCTCAGGCATGTTCCCAGCATCACTAAACACTGCAGTCATCAAACTCCTCCTGAAAAATTAAACCTGCATGCCTCCACACTTAAACATTATAGGTCTATATCAAATCTCCCATTCATAGGCAGGGTCATTAAAAGGCAGTCTTCAATCAAATTAGTAATTGCTTTTATTTAAATGGTCACTTTGACAACTTTGAATCAGACTTCAAACATCATAGTATTGAAACAGCTAGGTATAAAATGTTATTATTCTTAATAAAGACTGAGATAAAGTAACTGACTTGGTATTGACAGATCTCAGTATAGCCATCGATGCTCTTGATTATAAAATACTGCTGTACAGATTACAAAATTGTTTCGGGGGTCTCAGGAACAGTCCTCAGGCGGTTCAGGACGTTCTTAGGAGGCAGGAATTATTTTGTCTCTATCAACACTTAAGAGAAAACAGTCATGCCGTATAGAGTACCACAAAGAAGCATTATTGGGCACTACTGTTCAAACTATACCTGCTTCCTCATGGCCAAATTCATCAGGAGCACAAGGCTTCTAATATCTATGTGCAACACTCAGATCTATCTAGCTCTTTCACAAAATCCTTCCAGTCTTTCACATCCAAATTTATTTACACCTTAAAATAGTAAAAGGCTAGATACAACAAAATTTCCTTCAGGTTAATAAAGACAAGACAGAAATGTATACCTTTGCTTATAATACTGTTCTATATAAATAAACTTGCCTTGCCTTCCTTATAATTAGTCTGAGAGAAATCTTGCATGAAGCACCTCTCCATGGACATGCTTTCCTTTTTTTCATGCAGTTTAATAAAGGTTCTCCCTTAGAACTGTAGGAAGCTTTTTCATTTTCACCATTGCACCAACCTTTTATAATAACACCAGGGGCAATTTGCACAAGAACATCTGCATTTGTGTTTTTGCAGCACTCAAATGTATAGCTTCATTTATGTTTAACTTTACATATATGCATTTTTAATATATTGTCCGCATACTTTTCCCTCGACCATTTTTTTCCCCCCAAACATGGTTGCTTTTGAATTCATGTTTTGTTCATTTTTAAATGTACAAAAGTACCCAACGAATGTGTGTACATCTAAAGTCGATGAATGCACTGCAAGAGTATTTAAAAAAAAAATACAAATGTAAAAGTTTGTTCTCACTGAAATATAAAGTGTCCTGCTCTATCAAGTTTAAATTATACATTGATGCTCAGACATTGTGCTGAGTCAGTGCCTTCTTAATAAGGAGATAAAGCATCAGACAGTGAACTCACACATCCACGAGGTTATTTAACCATGCCAAGGTAAATGAGGAAGAGGGAGACTGAAAAGTAAAAAGAAAATATTCACTTGGACAGAATACAGAGGCAGAAACTGCAGGAGAGGAAAGGTGAAGAGCAGTTGGAGGCTCTTTTGGTCTGTCCGGCACCCTAAAACACAGTAAGCTTGTTCCAGCTCAGCCTGCCAAGACTGAACAATCAGAGCCTTGTAGAATCCACTGCCAGGTCAGTGAATCGTCCAGCCCCATAACGGTCATCCAGCAGGTAATGACTTAATGTGTAAAGGACTAGAGGCCTAGTAGTATGGGTCTTTGACAGAGAACCGAGGCCAAGTTTGGAAAAGCTTTCCCACTCTAACTGAGAAAGCTGGCGCAGGGTCATGAAATCAGACCCTCACCAAAAGCTGTCCATCTCAGCTCTGGGCTGACATTCATGAACCCCATGTTCTGGACCTCTACTGCAAGGGCGTTCTCCCACAATCCTCTCAGGCTAGGCCTCAGATCCTGGGTGTGGTTTGGTTTCTTAGAGGAAGAGTCACATTTTCAGCCCCAGGAGATACAACTGAAGAAAATACCCCAATAAAGCCAATAAACAAAAACCTTATGCACCTAACCTTAACTCTGCTACATGCTTTGAAATCAACATATAAGCACAGAACACCCAGCACTCACTCCTATCTCCTACTGTCTCAGAGGACTTTCTGCTTAAGAGTCAGTCACCACAGAGCTAAGGAAGGACACTCAATACTTTGTTTAGTTGAAGTCTGGAAAAACAGTAACTGCATCCAATATCCATATGTTTAAACTCAGAAACCAAATAATGACATTCAAATAAACTGCAAAATACATCATATGCACAATTCTACTAACACAGATAAACAGTCATGTCTGTAAGAACAACTTCTATAAAAATATTGCTGGCAAAGGTTTCCCAAAGAAGAGCCCAGGAGAGCATACAGTCAGTAATAATCTGCTATATTCAACTCTAAGGTACCACAGGAAAGAGTAGTATATTGTCACAGTCATATTAATATCGCTTAACTCCACTTTTTTTTTTTATTTGAAAACATTAGCTGCCCTTTACACTAAAACATTTCACGATGAATGGACCAACAGGCATTTTACAAAATCATTTTGTAAAAAATATCATTCCATTAATGTACATTAAGGTCAAGAATGTTGTTTTTCCTTTTCCTCTAATGGTTTCCACTTTGGAGATTTGATGTACAAGATTATAAAAGGGATGATACACAACAACTGAGAATACATAATGTCTGTAAGACAGGTAAAGAGTACAATGGTAAGTTCACCATACTGTATCATGTATTTTGCCAAATAGATGGAAGAAGAATGCCAGCTCAGAAACACAGAAACAAACAACAAAAAGATGATTTCAGAGCTTGTTTCCATACCAACCTCAACCATTTCCTGTGTCAGACAAGGTCAGCATGAGCTGGGCCTTACCACCCCTGCCCCCCAACTCTCCCCCCCAACTCTCCCCTCACTCCATTTTCTGGTTTGCTTTGGTGCTCAGAGCAGTGAACAAACAAACTGATGAAGTCATCTGACTGAGTATCCTAAGGGAGGCCTTTAGTTACCTAATATAAATATAAGAGGAAAGAGGCAGTGTGTGTGTGCGTGTGTGTGTGTGTGCGCACACGCACACGTGGGTTCCAGCGGGAGCCATTTGAGTGCCAGTGGCCAATGTACAGCACTCCTCCATGCATGAAAGCCTCTAAGGGTTTGTACGTCAGAGCAGCAGTAGTGTGTTTCCACAGTCCTGTGTTCCCATTCACTATCATGACAAAGCAGTTGAAATCATAATTACCTCGTCAGCACATCTACTCACTCACTCACTCACACATAGCACATACACAGACCTGTAATAACCATGATACATCGATAACAGAAACCAATCTGAATACACATCAGCATTCAAGTAATACATCCTCAATCACTGAACTGGTTAAAGGTATACACTGGCTTGGTTTTAATAAATTGTTTTTTGGCTTGGATATAGTTCTAAGAGGAACCATTAATTGGCATAGATGCTTCACATTGTTTGGAGGTTCTTTAAAAGGTACTTCACATGTAAAAAATCTCATATACCAAAGTGATTTTTAAAGAGAGATCTTAAGAAAGGTTTAAACTGGTTCTTCTGTTTTAAGAGTGAAAAGGGAAATCAGTTTATACAGAATAGACAACTAAGCAAGATATGTGTTTTTGTTTAGTAATTACCAAAACTGTTATAGGAGTTACTGAATGAGCTTACTGTTCAAGAGATTACATTATTCGTTAACACTATTCCAAGTAAATAACTATTAAATAAGCACTAACTACTAATGAAACAAATGACTAACTAATCGATAATCTAAAATAATGAATCCTGTTTTTGTATAGCATCGGTTTCCTGATGGCTATGAGGGAACTCTCGTACCAGTGTCACTGCTCTCCAAGCTGAGTCACCATGAATATGTGATGTTCATGCTCTTAATCTCGCAAGCAGCTTGACTTAAACGATGTATGTGTTACATAAGTGAGGCCTTAAACAAGTTCCAAATGTCCTTCTCACGCAAGACGCATATACGCCAAAACGCAACTATTATGAATGAACTGTTGGCTGAGCAGAGGGCCAACTTTTCAGAGATAAATAATACAGCTGGATTCACATGTCTGTGAGCAAGATGGATTAATAACAAATGATCCCATTAAGCATGGCTGTGTGACAAACTGTGCTCAAGTTTCTAGTCCACAGTAATACAGCAGGGAGAATATGAGAGACAGAGAGAGAGAGAGAGAAAATATCAGACCAAACCTCAGACCTCAGACCCAGCTGAGCTGTTATGTAATTTCAAAGAGACTTGCTTATAGAGAGGTATTGATATTGTGGGCCAGTGCTGATTTTCAGTATTTTTCATATCTATTGATGCCAATACTAATGTATATATACATACTGAGACCGCCCAAAAACAATTCTCAAAAATAATAACTTTACAAGAGGGGCCAAAACTGTTCCTCACTTTTAATGTAAGTTAATGTAAAGCTATTTCATTCCAAGTCATTTTGGAACAGTCCAGACATCACGAAATGTTTATACAGCATAAAGGACTACTGCTGTTTAGAAAAATGAATACTGAAAGGCAAACAAAATTAAATAATTATTTTTTTTTTAGACAGACCCAGACAGACTTGGGGATCTAGTTTTACATTTTATAATGTAATGTCTACTTATGCCTTGGACATTTGGAATTAGAAAATTATTTTAGAATTATAGACATGTATAAAGTTTAGTGCAGTCAAACGGCAGCCAACATCCTCCTTTTACAGAGTACAATAAATAAGTAACTGCAAATCGGTTTGAAATATCAGTCAAATCTAAATGTTTGACCCATGCAAGTAATTTTTTAAGCAGTTACTGCTGATACTGCTATGAATCCATTGTGACTGTGCATCCCTGCTTCTTTATGTG
This sequence comes from Brycinus macrolepidotus, assembly GCA_037974445.1. Taxonomy (NCBI): domain Eukaryota; kingdom Metazoa; phylum Chordata; class Actinopteri; order Characiformes; family Alestidae; genus Brycinus; species Brycinus macrolepidotus. Next base: position 239 of record JBBPCZ010151468.1, on the reverse strand, counting down.
GTTTCTGACACTGTATGACATCCTGTTATCTATAAAAATAGGCTACACCAGATAATACATAGTATTATCACCAGGACCCCTTCCATCCATCACATCACTCCCGTTCTGCAGCAGCTTCATTGGCTCCCGGTTAAACATCGCATCCATTTCAAAATTCTTCTTTACACATTTAAGGCCATTCACCACCTCTCCCCTCCATATTTATCTGATTTGGTTCAGATCACCACTCCATCTCGCTG
>JBBPCZ010151447.1:0-18715 GCA_037974445.1 Brycinus macrolepidotus | reverse complement strand
CCCATATGAAGATATCCCATGTAAAGACATATATATATATATATATATATATATATGTGTGTGTGTGTGTGTGTGTTTGTGTGTGAGTGTGTGTGTTTGTGTTTATTACATATAGCTATTCATACAGCAATAATTTTTCATCAACATTAAATCATCTCCTCTTCTTTTTCCAAACACTTTAGATTTCATACTCTCGGCACAAGGCCTCCGCTTGTATCAATGAGCTACGAATGAGAAATAATTCATCTAAAATTGTATCATGTTTTTGTATTTATGCTTTTGCGGTCTTTTCTTAATTGTGATTTAAAGGTTAAACGCTTTATCTCAGGCCAGACGAGTTCTTCAGCTTGGATTCTTCATGCCACGTCTGGGTCACTTGTGGGTTTTTTTTTTAATTGGTCTCTGAGTAACTCTGAATAAACTTCTGCCCAGTAAAGCAAAGTAACTCAGATGTGTTTCAGTGAGAGCATCTGTTCCCCACACTGTCAGACACAGTAACTTTATAGCAGAAGGAAAAAATGTTCTTAGTTTCAGTGTACGTTCTTTTGTTCCAAGTAGTTTTGGATCATTTTTATTTAGACTCCATGATGTCCTGACAGATTAAAGTTTTCAAACAGTGTGTATGGGGGAAAAAAAACAGAAGATCCAAATGACAAGGGTTTGATATGACAGTGACAATATATAATTATAGTTTTCTGTGTTTCTGTTTCTCTCTCTCTCTCTCTCTCTCTCTCTCTCTCTCATTTGCTTTTGAATTATCGAGTCCTCCTGTGAACCACCAAATAATCTCATTAAAGTGAACTTACTGCCTCGCTCCCACCGTGGCGGAAACACGTTTGGCCGTTTTTTTGGGCGTCAGACTGAACTAGCAGAAGGATTGAAGGCTGTTTTTTAAGGAGGAAAATGTCAGTGGTTGGTGAAGGGAGAGAATAACATCTCTCAGTTATACGAGTTAAGAATACTCTCCTCACCCCTTTATGGAGTTGAGTTTAGTTACGAGTTTTAATAACATGCTAATTAAAAACATGCCAATTCATTGCAAATGAATTGGATTTTGTGAGGTTAACAAATAATCTAAATCACCCTGACAATAATAATAATAATAATAATAATAATAATAATATAATAATAATAATAATAATAATAATAATAATAATAATGATCTTTAAGCAACCAGACTCTTGCTAATCTTGCTATTTCTATTCTCTTCAGTGGATTGTCTGAATGTAGATAATTGTAAGTTATACATACATCATACATCAAAAGGGTTAAGTGTTTGCACTACGTTTCCAGCTTATAATGCAATGTTACCGTGGTGGACTGTGTTATACAATAACACTAGATATGTCAGAAGCTGCAATGAATTTGTTATTGTGCTAAAGTTAGCTCAATTTCATGAATAAAACATCACATTACAGCACTTTTATCAGTCATTAAGACTATAAAGGTGGCACAAACCAAATTAGGGCTGGGATCAGTCACTGGTTTGTCAATGATTGTTGATTAATAAGTATAATTAATATTTCCTTTTTGGAAGTGTGAGCATTCCGCATGCCAGTCAATGATTTGAAACCCCAGTCCTGGTTTTGCTTTATTTGTACAAACAGTAGCGGGTAGCCCTGTGAGTAACTGTGACAGGCTAAATGCACTGAACCTTCCATGGCCTTTAAATGAAACATAATCACAAAGAAGACTCAAAGGAAGAAAAATGGATCAAGCGCTAACACCAACAACGTCAATGGCGAGTTATTACTTTTCCAACTCACAAAAACAGCTGATATATATATATATATATATATTTCATATATTTCTGTTTGTAAGGTACAAAAAAGGCCTTGGGCTTTGTTGTCCCACTCTGGTGCAAATGAAAATGTCCAAAGATAACTATGTGGTTTTAAATGCTGAAATGCTTTTATTTATAATTACTGATAATTTTGTCCTGGTTTATGCTCATTTTTGTCCTGGAAAATTGCTCATCAGCCCAGCCCTAAACCAAACATCTGTTAGTTAAATCATGAGAAGAACTGAAACACAGAATATCACCATGGTAGAAATACCAATTAAAACACATTCCAACACATCCTTTGGTTAAAAAAAGACGTAAATAAAGAAGACAGGCCAGTACAATCTTCAGAGACAGGCTGCTCAAGCATGCACAGAATCCCGGACACTTTTCTAATCCGCTTTGCACCAAACAGCTAATAACTGTAAAATCCCACATTTTAACTTCTTTGACAAGAGGATGGACCAGCAAGCACTGTTTTCACATCAGTACAGCATGTTACACCAGTTTCCGCGGTAAACACTGATAACATTCTGGAAGGCTTGTCCAACCTAGCAACAGTTGCTATGAAAGAGGGAATTTGGGGGCGGAGCATGATTGGGTCGGTTCTGCTTGTCCCTCACTGTGCCAGAACGTCCGCTGTTGAACCCCGTCCACTCTGAGCACATAATGCCCCTCGAGCACCAGGGATTACCGCTAAAACACACATACACGCGCGCGCACACACACACTGCAAAAAATGGAAATCACTTGATCCTCTGTGATTCATAAAGTCACACATACACACAGTCCTAGGAAATGGCATGCACAAACACACACGTGTGCTCTTTTTATAAACAGGGAGGTGACGTGAAGAAACACACTCACGCGTATGCACACACACACACACACACACACACATACACACAAACCACAGGAGCTGTGAAGGTCTGAACAGGTGGTGTTTGAGGGAGGCTTTAAACTCTTTGGACTCATACAGTTTGGAGCACATATTCACTGTGATCATTTGGTTTAGTCACTGTGACTCAACATCACCTGCCTGCAGAGTACAGAGAGATAGAGTGAGGGAGAGAGAAAGAGAACTGAGAAACAGAGAGAGAGAGAGAGAGAGAGAGAGAGAGAGAGAGAATTGAGAAACAGAGAGAGAGAGAATTGAGAAACAGAGAGAGAGAGAGTTGAGAAACAGAGAGAGTGAGAAGGAGGAGAAAGAGGTCAAGGGAGGGAAAAGAGAAAGTAAGAGGTGAGAAGTAAAGTTGTGTGTGTGTGTGTGTGTATGTGTGTGCGTGCATGTTTGTTTGTGTGTGTGTGTGTGTGTGTGTGTGAAAGAGAGAGGGAGACAGAGAGAGAGAGAGAGAGAGAGGCAGAAAGGGAGAAGTGAAGAAAAGAAGGAAGTGAAAGTGACCGGCAGTGTCTGTTTGTGTGTCTGTGTGTCTGAAAGTTGAACTTTTAGTAGTTATTGAAGGAAAAAAACATCTAAACCTCAAGTAGGATGTCAGCAAAACATCACATGTAAGACTGCTGTTTGATGCGTTGACTTACTTTCCGTCAGAACATCAACAAAACAAGCCCTTGACCTGGGTGTCCAAATTTTTGAATATGAATACATTTGGATATATTTGGTGTTTTGGTAAGCTGACGTGTGCTTTCAGCGATCAAATCACGATTCACCATGATTTCGCTTGACAGCATAAAAGCCAGATGTGAACACACCCAGGACCACTGTGTTGGAAGTGTGGTCGGATCACGCAAACCACATTTGTACGTGGTCAAGAGGTGTGAATGGAAAGTGTTTTTTTTTTTTTTTTAAATCCACATCCAGTTGCATAAGCGGAGATGCGTCTGCCGAGTGCTGACTAGCAGGTGAGAGGATAAACAAGAAAATGCAGGATGGAGGACACAGTAGGATGAAATTACCCCCAAAACAAGTGTTTGAAATGTGTGGGGGAGCAATTTTAGTGACAAATGCAAATGCAGTCTGGCCAAAGTGTATCCAGTTCTGATACAGGACTGAAACATATTACTGCATGTTGTAAACAAGCTCTCGATTTCGGTTCTCATATATATGATGTGAAAAAAAGTGACGTCGATTCTATGTAACAGATATTTGTTAGATCTGCTTCAACTATATAACCTCAATCACAGGGGTGACTGGTATAAATGGGCTAGGAGGACTAAGCCCTCCCATTAGCTTTAAAATAAGCTTTAATCTTTGAAATTTAAACTTGCTGTTAACAAATGACTCAAAGAAAATTATTTTGGACCCCTGTATTTCTACAAAAAGCAGCACCACCAACAGGTGAAAAAGTAAGAATAGGCTCAAATGGGGCTGATTTACATCTAGCCCAAGCTGTAGATTTGCACAGCCTGTTTATGATATTACATGTAGTGAAACAGCTTCTAGATTTTACATTTGGGTTCATTTTAAGCCCTCAATGCCTGTATCAGCCCTCCCACGGTCTGGATTCAGGACTAGCAAGAGCAGGTAGGTCAGATTCTAAATTCTACAGATGCACTGGGAGCTACTGAAGATACTCCTTATACACACAAATGGAACTTCAAGTTAGTCAAACATTAGTTGAGGTAATTAACTTACTTACTTTAGATTCTTCCTCAACTGAAGAATCCTTTGTGTCATTTCAGTTGTCCATTATAATGGAGATTTGAGTGACCAGTTCTAAGACTATGATAATGTTTAAGTTTAAAGTTTACTTTATTGTCATCAACAGCTGTGAACATATACATAGTGTGATGAGACGTTTCTCCATGGGCAACATATAGCAACATACAACAAAGTGCAAGTTACAATAGAAACCAATACAATAATAAAACAGATACCACAACAATTTAACTGACTAGTATTGTACCATAAGCATGACATTACACAGGAGGCAGTTAGCAGCAAAGTGCAAGGAATGACAGAAACAATACAATAAATAGGCAGTACAGCAGTGTAACAGTATAGTGTGAATGGGATGTAAATCTGAGACCGTGCAATAAATAACAATACATTACTGTAACAATATGGTGTGAAAGGGATGTGTGTACCTTCCAGAATTAATGATATTGCACCGTAAGTATGATATTGCACAAGAGGCAGTTGGCAACATTGAAGTACAAGACGTTCTGCTTCCTAGCAATGAAATGAGGCTTTTTCGATTCTCAAAAATTTCACCCTGAAGCAGGTCCTCCAGCTTCAAGTTACATCATCAGAACACCGTCAAAAGAAAGTTTTGTTCTACTGTCCTTTGGTACAAACAAATGTACCACATGATCCTTAAGGTCCACTTAAACCTTAAATGAGTTTTAAAGATGTGCTACGTTCACTTTCTCTGGGGAAAGGACCATATTCATAGATTTTCAAAACCAAACTATTTAAAGTAGAAAAATAAGAGTAAAGACAGTGTGTCAATGCGCCATGCACCATGGTACAATGCTGATCCCTCACTAGAGGTACTAAAGCCGTACCATTGATGGGACTGACCACGTTTGCACCGTGAAAGGTACAGTTTCTTTGGAAATGTAGTCTTTAAACCAGAAATGTTCACTCTGGACTACTGTGGTGGTGCTATAAGAGGAGAGCAGGCATGAGAACTACACCATATGTGAATAGTTACATTTTTTTCAGTTTTGGTCCTAGTGTTCCTTTGAATACACCTAAGGGAGGGAGGGAGTGTGTGGATGATTCTGTCAAACTAATCAAAACAAATCCACATCACAGAGACTGCAATTAAAACCATTGCAACCATTATAATAGGCTTTTTTTCCCTTTTCAATCAGTGCAGGTAAAGGTACAGTCCTGACAATTAGCAGCAATGGACACACAAACGTAAATGAATAGCACTCCAGTACAAGCTCCAAATTGCTAAACCAGAGTGTCCCTTTCGCAATCAGAATGTGTGTGCGTAAGAGAGAGAGAGAGACAGAGAGAGAGAGAGAGAGAGAGAGGTTGTCAGGGCCTCTAGCAGCTAAATGGATCTCCATGGCAACCAAACTTCTTTGCCCGGTATAATACCAGGGCTTTCAGTCGCTGCACCGTCATGCAGAAATGCCTGCAGACTTTTCTTCTGCATCTCTTCATTAAACGCAGGTAGAAGGCTGACTGGCCACTTTATGACAAACACCCACCTTATATGCCCACTGTATGGGTTATGCAATATAGCCCATCTGTTGCAGTTTCCCAGATGCCAACCCCCCCCTCCCCCCCTCCCCCCCACCCCCATGCCATTTTTCATTAGTCAATTTCTGACTATAGGACCACTGTTAACCAGATATTACACAGTGTTGCTGGGTTAGTGTTGGTTTTGTCACTCTCATTAGCTTGAGGGTGGCTGACCACTCAAAACATTCAAGCCAAGAACAGTTGTGTAGTCAGAAGCTGACCACTGATGAAGGGCTAGAGGATGACTAACACAAACTGTACACGAGCCAGATGGGCTATGGTCTCTAACTAAGTGGGGAGCTCTGCTGTGATGACTCAGGAACACCTCAGTTCTCAAATAAACTGCAAAAACATCCCATTTTATTAGTGTGATTGCATCAGCAATCACACTGCTGTTCTTTGTAAGTTCTATTTTTTATTATTATTATTCTTTTTATAGCTGAATTTGGCGCCACTTCTCCTCTTACAGTTGTTGTAATATGGGCATGGTTCCAACGTCAAAACGTCCATTAATATCCCCTGCAGTGCAGGTGTGTGTAACTTTTTGATCGGATGACCGGGGCCGAGTACTGATCGTTCAAAACGTCGATTTTTGTGGTTGAGTCCCCTCTGTAGTATATGGGGAGAGAGAGAGGATGGTCGAGAGAGGATGGTCGAGAGAGTCTGCGACGTTCAGCCACAAAGCAGCAAAAAGTGGAGAAACACAAGCACGTAGAAACAAACACAAAACACATAAGCAGACTTCAAGACGATAAAGCTCAGGTCAGCTACAAAAAAAGATGTGTGTCACTGTTTAAGTAAAAATTAACCGTCCTTACCCTTAAATGGCGTTCAACCGTCCTTACCCATAAATAGCTTAGTAAGAGCCAGCGAATTCCTGCACTGAGCACTACCTCAGGAGAACACCGGTTCGAATCCACGGAGCAAACTTTTTTACACAAACTTTTTTGCCCATAAAACCAATGTTTGGTTGTCTCCAAACACTGGTTTTATAGCCACCACGCAATCACACTTCGCATTTTCTCGTGGAAATGCATCTACTTTAAGTCCCACTTATTCAGACAGACTTTATAAGGAATGTTTCTGTCCAGACTACATTTTTAATAAGGCTCAATACAGGGTAACCAGTCATAACACAGGTCATTTACATGTAAGACACACTAACAAAAACAGCCTGAAGTTGGACAGTGGTCATGTAGACATAAACAGTGACTATTTTGGATACATAAAACCAGGTAGACACAAACAAGTGGACTTAAGGGGGGAGAAGGCAAATATAGGAATAATGTTGGATATGGGTTCCTTAATGATTAAGGGTGGGTACAAACTAGAAATGATTTTTCCGTTGGTTTCAACCAAGGGGAAAACATTTTGAGTGCTGTTTTTACATGCTCGGAACCTCACTTGTTATGAGCTCTGCTGTTCAGAGTGCCCCGTTTGCTGTCGCGGTCAGTAGCCTCTGTCATGGGCATTATTTCGGTGACTGTCATGGTCTTGTTTCTTCTGACAGCACCATGTTTACTAGTTAACATCCGTAGTTGAGCCTGTACGTGCTAAAATGTTAGCTCTCTAAGTAAACCTGGGGTCTTGTAAGTGCAGCTCTTACCTCTTTCAAATAATTTAACCAACCTCCCCCCATTTGCTTTGTTCCAGGCTAGGAAAAGTACATTGTGAACCCCCCTTTGAGTTATCAGGACATACAAGAGATCCTGTGTGTCACTATCAGTGTTGAAAAAATAATGTACCATCAGCTCACAGCATCCCTGTACTCGTATTAGTGAAAAAAGTCTGTGTGCATGTATAAATAATACATTAGCTTGACAGATAGTGTTTTTAAAAAAAATATATATATATGTATGTATGAGAGTTTTAAAAATTACATGCACTTCCACTCTCTGGTTCGTTGGACGTTTGGATGAGTCAGGACAGGATGGTCGGAGAAGGGACGAGAGTTAAATTTTCATGGTGGTTAGGAAGGGCTGCTGCTCTGCTCAGGCTGACAGAGTGCATGCTCATCTAAATGAGTTATGAGAGATCGGTTTGTAAAAGAAGTACCGTGTTTCAAAAACAAGGCTTTTGTACGTAATAAAGATGCATTTAAATGGCCCTTATCCTTCGTTTTGTCTTTTTGAATTTTTTCCACCCTGAAGATTGTGTGGGTGTGTCTACCAAAACAGTCCTGTTTCATTTTGACTCGACTCTTTTCCAACCTCTTTATTACAGTGCTGTGCCTTTAAGGCTGGTATATGTACATCAGCTTACGTTTGACTGCCTCATTCAAAAAGCAGTCCAGGCTGCAACACTCCTTATAACTTCTGTGGGAATGGGCAGAGCCAAACCGCTCTAGACTGGATAAGCGGATGTCTGTAATCGTGTTGTTTTTATGACATGACAAAAAGAATGAAAGCTGTTTTGAAGCCAAAAGGCAAGAAAATCGATGTTTTCCATAATATGAGGCCTTTAAGAAGAATGGGCATGATGGGCATTTCATATATATATAAATATATATATATATGTTATGCCACTTCTACTTTATTCTCTTGTTCTGTCCACTTTGCTGCTGTAACAATGCAAATTTCCCACCCAGGGGACTAATGAAGGGTAATTTTATCTTATCTTATCTTATCTTATCTTATCTTATCTTATCTTATCTTATCTTATCTTATCTTACGCACCCCAGCACACACTGTGAACAGCACGAAATTAAATGCAGAGTAAGAATTTTGTGCTGTTCACACTGTGTGCTGTTGTGTGTTCACGTGGTGTGTAAGATATCTTATCTTATCTTATTTTATCCTATCTTATCTTATCTTATCTTATCTTATGTAAGTAACTATGTAATTATGAATAACTATGTAATATACAGCAAAGCAACTATAACCAAAGACCTCATTCACTATTCTAATGAGGAGGGAGAGATTAAAAACCTGCAGTCTGTACTGACAGTAAAAAAGGCATCAACAGTGGCACAGTGCATTAACAATGACTTTGTTAAGTGTTTATAAAAAAGTAATAAATGAGTTTAGCCTGAGTTCATAAAGTCTTACCCAAAAATCAGTGAGAGAAAGGCCAATATCGTGATAATGATTAACAAACATCATATTGTCAGCCTTTACACACACACACACACACACACACACACACACACACACACACACATGCACTCTCAGTTATTCAGCAGGTCTCCCTTTAGGCCATATACATTTGAATTAGTTTTGCTGTCAGACGTATCCTATTAATATTCACAGCATGACGGATCACAGCTTTTGCCTTCATGACTGCATTCTCCACCTACGCAAGAGAAAGAGAAATTTCCACTAAGACTCAGTCTGCTGTAGCCTGGACAGGTGTGTGTGTGTGTGTGTGTGTGTGTGTGTATGCATGTGTGTGGGTGAAGGGGTTCCATGTGTGTGTGTGTGTGTCAGCTGTCATGAGCTGAGAGATTACAGCCATAAAGCCAGTCATCAGCGCACAGTAGCTTCATGAGCTTCACGCGGACCAGTTGTCGCTCACATTTTATACATTTTTTTCTCTCCTGTTTTGTTCTGTAATGAAACAAACAACAGCCTTCCTCCTGTGACTGCAGGCACAAGACTGAGCGCACTGAGGGTCTGATTTTATTCATGTATTTATTTATTTTGCTTTAACTTGTTCTCAAAGCCAAGGACCCTTTCCAGTGGAAAAGAAAATACAGTGGACCCCCACAGACATCTTTTATGAATAAAGTCCATATTTATTAAAGGGGAGCACAAGCTCTTCTCCAGTCATGTGGGCTTTTGCTTGTAGTGATGATCTGAACTACTACATAAGAAGCCCATTTATTCAGCCCACTTGGAGAAGAATAATAATGCCGGGGTCCTGTCAGGTCAGAGCTGAATACAAAAGGCCGTCTTCCTTTGTGTGTGCAGAAAACCTTGGCGTTCTGGTTTGTGCATCTCTTTACAACATGGTTTTTTGAGCCTGTAGCACCAGCAGCATTCAAAAGACAGAAGAACGAAAGACTGTACACATGTTCACACAGCTTCTGTGATGCTTCCGCTGTTCCACAGTTTAAAGCATGTTCCAAAGCTGTTCGGTGGGAATTGTGCTACTTCATATTAAAACAAAAAGCCACTAGAGGCCAATCATTACATAGACCTGCTGTGGCTATTGCGCAATCGACTGACCACAGCTGAGTATTTCAAGATGACCACAATAATTTCCCACTCTAGGCAGATTTCACAATCATACGTTCGTATAGAAGACTAACTGGGTGCACTGGGCTGAGGCAAACGACAATGAGGCATAAAAAGTGTACATTATGACCAGCTAAGGCTGAATCTGTTATTAGTTAGAGTGATTGTGGAAGCAATCACACTACTGTTCTTCAAAGTTTTATTATTTTTTTTTTTTTATTATTTTTTTTATTCCAGCCGTTTTTTGGAGCCGCTTCTTGAAATTTGTGAATGTTGCGCTTGTACAGCATTAATCAATCCGATGATCAGGGGCCGAGTATTGATCGTATAAAAAATCTTTTTTTTGTGGTCTAGTCTCCTCTATAATGAACAGGAGAGATAGAGGATGGACAAGCCCCATTTGACGCGTGCAGACTTATAGACACTAAAGCTCAGTTCAGTTATATAAAAAAGACGTGCGTTACTGTGAATGCTTCTATGCGTTCAACTGTCCTTACCCATAAATGGTTTGGAGGGAGCCGGTGAAGTCCCGCCCCCACCCTGTGGCATAGTGGATAGAGTGTTGGACTTTCAACCAGTCTGCGTGGTGCGCCTCCAAACACTGGTTTTATTACAAACACGGAAATGCGTCTTCTAGTTCCAAGTTGCTGTCTTCTCTAATAACGTTACCGGTTCATTACATGACATTGGAGTCCTTGCAATCACTTAGTGTTGAAGCCAACAGAGCACTAGACTCTCAGTGAAGTATGAAGGTGGGAGCATCATGAAATAAAGCTGCTTCTCTGTTAATGGTACTGGGGCATTACTGGACATTGAAGGAGACGTGAATGGAGCGATGTACTAGGGGGTATTAGAGGACAATTAATCAGCCAAGAAAGTGGAGAAGATGGAGCTTTCAACAAGAAAACCACCCTAAACATACAGCCAAAATAACTTGAAACTGGTCTCTAAAACAGTGAAGGTGCTTTCATGGCCTAGCCAACCTCCCGACTTGAATCTCCTTGAAAATTGATGAAGGATTTTTAAAATTGCAAGTCCATCCGAGGGACCCTTGTTTGAAGGTGGTTTGCCAAGAGGAATGGGCCAAAATTTGCACTGAAAACCTAATCACCTCTTACCATAGAGGTCTTGATGCTGTCTTTGAGAATAACAGCTTTGCAACAGAGCACTAATATTAGTAATCTGTGCTGTGTGTACTTTGTTTCTTTGTTTATTTTTAAGAATACATGCTTTTTCCTATTTGTGAGTACAATGTCGAAAGACATTATGTGTGTAAATGTGAAGTGGATATATGCACTGGAAATGTATTAAACAACCAAAACAAGTTTCTGAAAACAATTGTTGTCCTTCACTGTATAATTCATGAAAATCTTTTGAAGTGTTTATGCTTATTGAAGTCACAAGTACTATATAGACTAATATTGACGTGACCTCTGGGCATATTTTCACACATTATCACCACAGTTCCCTCGCCTGCGAGGATCATATGCTTCTTTTGGCAAATGTCTGTGTTGTGCTTCTTTTTCCACTGTTGATATGCAGCCTTGTGAATGAGTTACAGCCGGGCTTTTTCCCATTATGATATGATTAGTAAATTAACTAAAGATGCGAGTCAGTGAGTTTGTGTGTGTGTGTGAGTGTGTGTGTGTGTGTGTGTGTGTGTGTGGGTGTGTGTGTGTGTGTGTGTGTGTCTCATATAGCCACTAATGGAAGAAAAATATCTTTCCCGGACTCCAACTGGTGGGCTTCAAGCCCAAGTCCCTACGTGCTTCTAAATTTTCACCTCAAGATTTATAGCATCTTTCCATCCCTCTTGCATTTATTCCTCTTGGCTGCTTTTACTCACCACTGCCACTTAAGAAGACTTTGAATTAATGGTTGTGTTACTGTTGTTAGAGCTACATAAACAAACAGCTTTGTTAATAATGAATACATAACCTTTGATATAGAGGTGGATTTGAGCTATTTTCACAAGTACTAATAGTGTCAGACAGGAAATAATCAATATTATTTCACTTTCAAATGAATTTACCTCATTTACTTGAACAGTGCCACAAAGGGTTCTTTGGAAGTACTGAATCTTTTTTTGTTGTTGTTGTAAATTCTGGCATTACGGTTCCTTTTGGTTTGTACCAACCTATCAAACCAACCTACACATTTTTGATGCATGTGTAAAGATGGTGATAATATTTTTGCCATATTGCCACCCCCAGTTCACATGTTAGTGAATGATGCTCAGTGTTGCTATATGTCCAATATGGGCCAAAATGACTGGATCTGATTTTGAAAAAAGCCTAAATTATCATGCAAATAATAAAAACTAAACTTTTTAGTTGCTGTAAAGAGAAATGTGTCAGGACACAAGTAACACAGATCATACATCCCTCTGCTCTCTACATAGTGCTCTATGCAGGAATTTAAATACAGTCTCCTGGTTCCAAATAGAATAATATGTCTAACCACTGACGATTCAGTCATGTGTGCAAAATTCCGTAATAGACAAATTGCGTACTAAATGGGTGTAGAAATGTTATAACTTACATCGATATTGGTCATGAAAAAGTGATATTGTGCTATTAGCTCAGGAAAAACAGGCAGTAGCAGTTATGTGCTTTCTTTATTTTAGATATAATGTGGCACAAATTCCTACTCATCTTACGTCATTAATAAAATCAGAGACCCCCCGGCTTTATGTCATGGACCCCACTTTGAGAGCCACAGCCCTAAAGCATCCTGATCGAAAGAGAGAATTGTGAGTGTGAAGAACTTTTGGAGGTATAAAGCAGTGATTCTTAAAGAGTGATCCTCAGGAACACCCAGATGGTTTAGATTTTTGCTACAACCCAACTCACAACATCTAAGAACAGAACAAAAATATGGACCAATGGGGGTGGGGGTGGGGGGGGGGGGGTCCCTGAAGGCCAGTTTTAAAACCACTGCTTGAAAGAATTTTCACATAATGTAAAGGTTCTACACTAATTTATGGATTCTTCCTAGAACCTTTACATTAAGGGAAGGTTTTGTAAGCCACAAAAAGGTTCTTCCTACTTACACATCTATCTCATGTACAAAAATGGTTCTCTAAAGAACCGTCCATTGGAAGGAACTAAAATGCTTCAGCTGTACCCTTTGTTTTCTAAGAATGTTACTTATAGACTTTGCAGTTATTGCCACTGATGAAAAACAAGACGTTATTAGTTTTTATTTATGTATTTCACTCTCATTCTGATCAATTCTAAAGTGCAAATATTAACAATTTATTCAAAAGACATTAATGTCTGTAAGCAGAGGAAGTGCTCTTTTGAATCTGACCTAAAGTTAGAGTGTTGAACTGACATTTTTATATTTTCGCTGTTTCTTGAGACTGAAATGAGCAGGAGGTGCAGACTGGAATGTGTCAATACAAAAAGTAAATTGAATGCAAACATGATTCATTATGCAACGTCTCAGACCCCAAGGCCCTACAGCGGATAGTGCAAAGATAATTGGTGTCCCTGCCCTCTGTCATGGACATCTACATTACACACTGCCTCTGCAAAGTCATCAGCATTGTGGATGACCCCACTCACCCCTCTTACACTTGCTTTCTTTCTTTGGGCACTCTGTGTTGTCCTGTCTTGTTTGTATAGTTTTTTTGTTGTCTTTTATGTTGCACAATGGTCCTGGAGAAACTAGAGCTGCAGTCATGATGACCTTTTTTGAGTCCAAGACAAGTCCAAAACCAAGACTAGCTGAGTCCAAGTCAAGACTGAATCCAGTAAGGTTTGAGTCCAAAGAGATTTGAGTCCAAGTCAAGATCGAGTACAAAGAAGTTTGACTCCAAAGAGATTTGAGTCCAAGTCAAGATCAAAGCCAAAGAGATTTGACTCTGTCAAGACCAAGTCCAAAGAGATTTAAGTCCAAAGAAATTTGAGTTCATCAAGATCAATTCCGAAGAGGAATGAGTCCAAAGAGGTTTGAGTCCAAAGAGATTTGAGTTCGTCAAGACCAAATCCAGGGAGGTTTGAGTCCAAAGAGATTTAAGTCCAAGTCAAGACTGAATCCAGGGAGGTTTGAGTCCAAAGAGATTTAAGTCCAAGTCAAGACCGAATCCAGAGAGGTTTGAGTCCAAAGAGATTTGAGTCCAAGTCAAGACCAAGTCCCAAGAGATTTGAGTTATATTCAAGAACAAGTTCAAAGAGGTTTGAGTCCAAAGAGATTTAAATCTGAGTCAAGCACAAGTCCAAAGAGGTTTGAGTCTAAAGAGATTTGAGTCCAAGTCACAACTGCGCCTAAAGAGGTTTGAGTCCAAAGAGATTTGAGTCCAAATCAAGACCTAGTCCAAAGAGATTTGAGTCCAAAGAGATTTGAATTCAAGACCAAGTCCAAAGAGGTTTGAGTCCAAGGAGATTCGAGTCCAAATCAAGACTGATTCCAAAAAAGAGAGACATTGTTAAGACTCATACAGAAAAAAGAATCCTTTTTGAGACTTACTTACTTGTTTATATTTTTGTGTGATGTTAAAGACACAGTGTATCTTCTACTTTAGAAGATCATTTTCACTATTATTTTAATGATCAAAAAGGAAGTGCAGTGTATCAACACTGTAGGATCAAATTAGGCCATACTGTTTACTTTAAGTAGAACTATTTCACTTTATTCACTTGACTGATTGACATCATGCCTGTGGCCAATATGAAAATGATAAGCATAGTTACATCACGTGATAGAGCATGAGGAGATGAGTTCTGGTAGGCGTGTGATTGGTTACTAGGTGGCCAATGACAATTCCTGTTCTTGATGGATTTTGAAATAATTAAACCAATGCTCATTTTCTGAACACGTTCGCTTAATCAGTGATTTTGTTGACCATTACATTCATTTGGCAGACGCTTTTATCCAATCTGAGGAAACACTCAAGTTTCAGGAAAGTGTGAGAACCAGAGGGGAGTACTAATTGCTAAAAATCTTTATGCAAGAGTAATACAAGAAGTACATTAGGAGAGGAGATGCTCTCTGAACAGAGTCTTTGTTGGGGTGGCAAACATTTAATTATGGTCGGCCTATATGGAGAAATGTTACTAGCAGAAACACAATTTTTAGAAGCAGCTGGACTTGGTCGAGACCAATCAGAACATTTGTTGAGACCAGTGGCTGAGAGGTCAGAGTACAAAAAGCGAGTCCAAGACAAGCCCCTGGTAGGAACGTTTAATGGTTTTACTGTGTACTGTATAGATGGTTGACGCCTTTGCAGCTAATATCCTGCAGCATTCTCTTCCTCAGCTGTCCCGAATGAATCATTGGGCGACGATTAGCGCTGAAATTTCATTTCAGGGGTGAAACCCATCATGCTGTGTTTTATTTGTCTAGCTGGAAGTTCTTTCCTTCACGTCAGGCCAGTGCAGAACTTTTCCGCAGCTCCATCAGTCATTACCAAAAACAAGTTTGGACGCCTGTGGCTCTGCTATGCTTCTGCTGGCTTTGGGCTCAAACAGCAGCGTTAACATCAACACCCATCCGTCAGACCACTCTGCCCGCTCTATCGGTCTTTCTCAAAGTACACACTCATCCGTATTCCTCTTATCCAAAGGATCTTGGCACTCTGAAGCGCCACTTATCAGCTTTTCAGGATATTTGAATGTGTGGTTTGTGGGCTGAATGTTATTCCAAGATTTAGAATGAAAGGTGGCTTTTAGGATGCAGTTATCAGTTCTGTTAGTGACCGGATGATCTACTAGTTATTTTAATCATCAATAAGTGGACTATTATAATAATCTACCGTCTATTTTAATGATCAGTAAGTGAAGACTGTTATAATAATAATTTACCAGGTATTTTAATTATTAATAAATTAAGACTGTCATCATAAGCTACCATTTATTTGTAATGACCAATAAGTGAAAACTGTTATAATAATAATATGATAATGATCAGTACATGAAGACTGTAATAATAATTTACCAGGTATTTTAATGATCAATAAGTGAAGACTGCTATAATAATCTACCAGTTATTTTACTGATTAATAAGTGTATAACTAGCTATACTAAGTTAGTGACTGTTTACGAGCTCCAAAAAATCCAAAAACTTCTTGTACTTTACTGTATATTAAACACAGATGAGCTCCAGCGCCCTCCACCCTGGTTGGGATAAGCAGCTCAGAAGATGAACGAATAACTGAAATGTATTCGTTGTACAAACTGCCAACTAATGACAGCTGATTCACTGAGAACATTAATTACTGTATCGAACAGTTTTAATGAATTAACTGAGAAATCATAAGAGCCCCTGTGGATTAGTTAGTTCGGTATGGTACTAATAATTCCATTTGCCCGGTCTCGTCTCATCAAGAGCGTCCCCAAAATGATCTTTGGTGAAAAGGTATGCTCAAAAATCCTAGGAAGGATCTTTCGGTATTCCGCAGGCTTAATCGGCCGTGACTTTGTTGTCACAGTGGTAAATTCTCTCAGCTCCTCGTCTTTCATTGGCTGAATAAAGCAAAATAAGAACCACAACCCATGTTTTCTTTGAGCAAAGACATTTTTTCCAACTTCCAGAACTTTCCTAATAACTTGGTGGTTTTCTCAGAGCTCTTCAGTGAAAAATATATGTTGACACATTAGTTTTCCATCGCTTTTTCTCGAACAGCCTAAAATGAAATCTCTTTGCTATAAAAATCATGTTTGTTGGTTTATGGCATGGCTGCGCTTCTCTTCACCAAATGCTGGCGTTCCTATCTGCCAGCTTCTTATTTGAATGTTCCTTTCCAAGTTAAATGATGCAACATCCAGAGCTATTTCAGTTTTGATATGTTTCCTCAACGGCCCGTCCTGCTAAAAATCAATATGTTGGTATTCCTGTATGTTCACAGTCTGTAAATACATCCTCTGCAGCTGGACGGTTCTCTTGAGGATCTGACCTGTATAATGGTCACATGAAATGTGTTGCAGTATTGATCAGAAGAGCTGCAGGGCTATCGACCCTCCAACCTCCTGCCACTGCTTTCTGTCTTTGTTAGAACATAAAAGTGAATTAAGGATTCCGGCTTTTTGTCTCGCAAGCTAACAGTCGTAGCTGCTGTTGTCAGTGTAAGTCTTCACGAATGTATGGAACTGAATTACAAATGCTGTTAGGGCAGGCATGGCTTTGTTCCTGACCTGAACTATGCACATGTAAATGGCTTTCAATTGTAAATGTATGTAAATGTAGCACCTGACATCCTGACTCTGCCCATTTTTGGACACAGTCATTACTCATTACATCAAGTGATTTCACACCTGGAGTGCAAATCACTTTTTAGTAGCTACATTAGTTGGTGGTATTATGGTGTGACTGTGGTATTGTGTGATTGTGTGTGTGTGTGTGTGTGTGTGTGTGTGTTTAAGACAAGATCATTACCGACCTGAGTAATTTACAGCTGCTCAGTTTCTGTTACCCTACTTGCTGTCTTGATTAATGGCTGGAGAAAACACTCTGGGGTAGTCTAAAGTTTTTACACAAACTGAAATTGTGCATGTTATGCAATATATACAAAAAATACGCTCAATATTTTTTCCTAACAAATACATTTACAGTTTTTTCACCATCTGAGTTCCTTTATTAGCCAGAAAATCATATTGTTTAATTAATCACTACTGACATACAAAACCTACTAGACACCTAACATAAGTAGAATGTGGATCACCAGACGAGTGTTAGATATTTAAGGAGCCATTAAGTGCAGTCTAGAATTTGACTCTGAATCACCACACAACCAGTTAATAGGATGTCAGACATGCACTGTTATGGATTCTTTCCATTTTATAAAAGAAACTTGTTTTGTGTGGCATATTTTCATTTAGAGTTCTTCACTCAACAACTTTCCAATAACAAGAATACAGATCTGCAGTTTATGAAATAAATGGATAAGTGGTGAAAACCTGTGGTGTACAAAACCTTTGACTGGTAGTTTATATTTCCAAATGCTGCAGATACAGTTATGTTAAAGGGTGCTTAGGTCAGTAGTTTGGCCGAAACATCAAGTGCAAAATTCAGACACCAAATGTGTCTTGGTGGATCTAGTACATTTGTAGTAAGAGGGAAATTGGATAAGTTCGACTTTTTGCTGTACTACTGCTTTAAGCCTTGAGGCTCTACCTTTAAGCTCTTCAGCCTTTGCCTGGAGCTGTGATTTTCTGGATAACGTCGGTAGCTCGCAGGATCTGTCCCGGTGTGCTAAAAGCAGGTTAGTCAGGACAAGACTGAGACTGTGTTACTGCATTATAGATATAGCTCCTTTATGAGACTCTTACAGGGATTATATACATAGGAGGCAATTTATCACTGAGCCAGAGGCCATCCATCTCATGCTGTTACAGCTCACTTAATTAGCCCAAGGGCTGAAGAGCTCTCCTGTGACATTTCATACATGCTATATATACCTTAGCAGTTACCTTTAGCAGGCCATATATATATATATATATATATATATATATATATATATACATATATATATGTGTGGACAAAAGTATTGAAAAATTATTGAATTCAGGTGACCCCTTAATTCCAGTGAAGGACAATCTTAATGCTTCAGCATAACAAGACATTTTGGACAACGCCATGCTTCCAACTTTGTGGACA
>JBBPCZ010151417.1:0-18718 GCA_037974445.1 Brycinus macrolepidotus | reverse complement strand
GAGAGAGAGAGAGAGAGAGAGAGAGAGAGAGGAAGAGAGAGAGAGAGAGAGAGAGAGGAAGAGAGAGAGAGAGAGAGAGAGAGAGAGAGAGAGCAAGAGAGAGGGGATGAAGAGAAAGAGAGAGAGGAAGAGAGAGAGAGAGGAAGAGAGAGGGGATAAAGAGAAAGAGAGAGAGGAAGAGAGAGAGAGAGGAAGAGAGAGAGGATGGAGAGAGAGAAAGGACGAAGAGAGAGAGAGTAAGGTCAAAGTGAGAGAGAGAAAGGGAGCGAGAGGAAGAGAGAGAAAGAGGAAAAGAGAGAGGAAAGAAAAGAGTGAGAGAGGTTGAAAGGAAAGAGAGATAGAGAAAGAGGAAGAGGGAGAGAGAAAAGAGCGAGAGAGAGAGAGGTTGAAGGGAAAGAGAGAGAGAGAGAGAAAAAGAGAAACCCAGAAATAGAAAGAAAAGGAGACTAAAAGAGTGAGAGAGAAAATAAAAAGATTGTGAGAGATTATCACACGAGAGGTGTGTTGTGTTCAGCGCGGTGCTGTTTATGCCTTTCAGTCTCTTTCAGTTTCAGAGCTTTAACTCAGTGAATCAGTGGAGAAACTGCACAGAGCTGCTAAATACCTCTCCAGGCTCCAGCTCCTCACTACATCGCGTACAGATTCGTTTCATGGCAGCTGCCAGGGGCGTGAGGGTTCACGCTTCTGTCCGCCGTTTCTGAGCCGTGGTTCGGTTTGTATCACAGTTCAGCTTGGAAAAGTTTTATCCTTCCAATCTTTTTCAACAAACTTGTTGCTAATGTGAGATGACAATCCAGTCTTATGCACTTCAACACCTTTTCTTTCAATATCAGTTCCATGAAGCGGCAGCACATCAGTCTACAGTTCATTTGTGCTTCGTTAATGTTATTGGAGGATTCGATTTTTTTTTCCATATATAAAGTCATGCAGTGAGGATGTAATGTTACAGTAAAAGACATATACAGTACTGTGTAAAAGTCTTAGGCTCCTGTGCAAACTGTTTAAAGCCATTTATCTGAGCAGAGAGGGACTTTCTGCCATCAGATACACAGAATGAATGCAAACAAACAAGTAAGCATTGAGTAATATCAAGATTTGTTCTGTTTGTAAAAAAGTAGTTGATATTGTGTGAGCTGGTGAGGAGAACACAGGTTCGGTTCCAGATTTCTCCTCAGTGCCTCCAGTCTTTGCAGCTCCACCAGCAGCTCCTGATTTAATTTAATGAAGGACTGACTGAGCTGAAGCAGGTATTTGAGGTATTTGATGAGAACTACAGTGTAATACTGGGCTTCCATGAGGAGAGGTCAAACTCACAGACATAAAATGACTATTTACTGTTTTAATGTTGTTTGTATGTTAGCTTTTAAAGCATGAGCTACTCAGCTAAACCAGTTTTAAAAAGAATTTTCTCAGGTGCCACAGTACTGCACTGTCCTGCAGCTGATGGCCTGGTGATTAGGGAGTTGGCCCTGTGATCAGAAGGCCGTGGGTTCGAATCCCAGGACTGCTAGTGGCACCTCTGAGGTACCCTTGAGTAAGGTACCATCCCCACACACTGCTCCCCGGGTGCTGTGTTCCTGGCTGCCCGCCGCTTCACTTGGTGAATGGGTTAAACACAGAGATGTGGTGTGTTCACGTATGACAGAATGGTCACCTTACACTTACTATATGTTGCTTGAGAAATCCAGCTATCCATCCTAACTCCAAGGAAAGTACTACTAACCAATAATAGGAATAATATCTCCCAGTTCCTATCACACCCTCCTGATATCAAGAGAAAAGCCCCCCCCCCAGGAAGAATTATGTCACAGTACTGAAGGAGATTTAGTTGTTTTTTTTTAACCAAGCTAACTTGAAAATATTTGCTCTGACCACCGGTGCATGGTGATGGACTCAAAAGTAGGCAGGCAAAGAATCATTAAACTTGGATCAAAGTTTAAAGGAAAACAGGAATTGTGTCTTTTAAATGAAGACCAGTGCTTAATATGACCTCAGGTCAGTCTCAGTTTGACTTTAAAGCCGGATTCACTGCTCTAGTAACCCTAGCTTTCCATACTGTCTCTACAGAACTGCAGGCCTGAGCTCTGAGGCTGGTTTCTGGTACTCTTCCTCTCTTTACATTCACAGTCGGTAGAGATTGTCTATTGAAAAATCTCTTTTGACTCTTTTTTTAAAAGGCTAAGCTTAATTTGGGTGGAGAAAATGGGTCTACAGCTTGTTGCATCTGAAATGAGGGAATTAGGATTTCCTAGAGCGAGACGCACAGAAAGAATACTAAAGAGAGACGGCCGCTGGTGATTAAATGGAGAGAAATCTGAATTGTAGGTTGTCTGCATTTGAAGCGGAAAATAAATGAATAGACCTGAAGATTTGAAGTTAAACTAAAGCTGTGAGAGCAAATGGTACGGCTTTCAAAGCCGTTAGAGTCAACTCAAATGTATTGTCCTTTCACACACACACACACACACACACACACACACACACACACACACACACCCACATACACCCACATACACCCACACCCACACCCACACCCACACCCACACACACACATACACACACACCCACACACACACAAACACTCAAACACACAAACACATACACACACACACACACACACACACACACACACACATATATATATATAATATATGTGCTTCGGTTGGCAGTTTCCAAAAACTGTCTTAGAGTGGAAAATCAGGGCTAAATATATGAGGTCTGAACTTTATGTGGTCTGAACTTTAAGCCTGGAAACAAGAAACTTAACTTGTGGTCATGACTTAGGAAGATGTGGGAACAAGATAATCAAATTCTGGCAACGAGATAACTAAGCACTTCCCACACCTTTCTAGGTTTTGCCCATGACTCCCACCATAGTACAACGCTATTAGGCCTATTTCTATTAGTCTATTCAACATTAAATATTCTGACAATGTAAAGAATAGCTGGCATTTCCAGACACTATATCACAAATTATAATAAGTGACAAGAAGAGGACTCAATTATCGTTTGAAGTTTACTAATATAATCCAATTTTAGCAATACAAACAGTTCAAGATTAGTTTCGGGCAAACAGGTATGATGTAGAAAATCCAGTTTCATAATCCAAAGACAAGGCCGGGTCAAGGCAGGGTGAGACATCAACATACCAGGCAAGGCCAAACACAGGATCCAGTCAAAACAGCGCAAATGTCAAAAAGTCAAGATCACAAAAGGCACTGAGGACACAGCAGAACACTCAGTACACCAGGAATCACCAATACCTTACCAAGTCCCATTTCTTAATCCAGTCCTTATATGCACTACACAAGAAGTCCTCAATTAACATGGCATAGTAAACTAGGACTCCCCTAACGATGAGGAGGGTGAACTGTGGAGCTGGATGTCACACAAATATTGTACATATTGCAATACATAGTCATCTTCACTCTCAAGTTATATTTACTGAGAACATTTCGTAACAACTCTAACAATTCACAACGTGTGAATCTGTTTGGCCTCTTTTCTGCTACTTTTCACTGTTTAATTCTGAGAACTAATCCATAATGCACCCGCTCATCAAGCTAAATACCATTTAAAGCACCTTTGGAGGGTGCCATTATTTAAACTCTCCAGTCATCGGGTGTCCTGTTCCCTCCAGCGGATGAGGCTGAAAGTCCTGTGTGTTGTCTGTTGTTAGTTGAAAACTCAACACCCACAACTTTCATTACATATATGGAACTGTGTTCGTTTTTGTGACTTCACAAATTTTAAACTTCTCATTTCAAGGAACTTTTAACTTTGAACTTTCATTTTGTTGTATGGTAATTTAATTCATGTGAAATATTAAGATTTATATTCATGTATACCTATATACGCACATATACATACACACACACACACACACACACACGCGCACACACACACACAGACACACACGTGCACTCACACACACACACACACACACGCACACACACACAAACACACACACACACACACACACACACGCCACATCATTTTCTTCTGGTTATTGCTTTTGTAATTTGTGGGAGTGTGTCTGTGTAAAATGTGCATGTCACTATTGTTTTATACACTACTAACCAAACTTGATTCCAAAAAAAAATGTTTGGAGAAAATGTAAAAATAATACATATATAATTTATTATACCTTGGAAATGTTAAACTACACAACACTCTTACATTATTTTACAATTGCAACAATTAAAATAGTGATGTTAAGAGCAGAGTGTGTACATGTGTGAGCTCTGTTTCATCCCATCAGAAACTGAATCAGGAGTGAGGCTGCTGATATATATATACACTTCTTTTATATTATATTGTCTTATGGTATAGTTTCAATAGGTTATGCTGCTCATACTTTCTTCTCTTGTTCTGTCCACTTTGCTGCTGTAACAATGCAAATTTCCCACGCGTGGGCCTGATAAAGGTGTCTTTATTTTAAGGAGTTCCATCAGACTCCCAGTCCATTGCCTTCTCCCTCCAGCAGATGAGGCTGATAGTTCTGTTTGCTGCTTTCTTGAGATGGTTGCGTACGGATTCATCAGCACATCCGGCTGATGGAGGTGGCAGTGTGGGATAGTAATCGCTGCATCTATTGGATTATGGGAGGGATTTCGACTGGCATTAAGCTGTGGGGGCCCTAGTCTGTCAGCCAGCCGCCGGGAACACTGCATGCTTGCTGTGCACACACACACACACACACACACACATACACACACACTCACACAGTTACTTGTGCATGTACACACACACACTGCTCTTCTCCACTGTGACTGCCCGGAGGTAGACAGGGAGAGACAGGTCACTGCGAAATGAACCTCTTCTGCTTCACTCTGGTAAGAGGAAGTTTTCCTGTGTGTGTTTTTGGCTGTGTGTGGTGACAGTGGCAAGAAAAGCCTTTATGACAGGTAGTACCTATAAGTTAGGTATCATAACCTGTGTTTCTATATATGCCAGGAAGCGCATATATAATTATTATAACTCCTGTGTTTCTCTATATATCAGGTGGTGCCTATAAGACAAATATAATGTCTTTGTTTCTTTATATGTCAGGTAGTGTCTATATGATACATACAATGGCTTTGTTTCTTTATATGTCAGGTAGTGTCTATATGATACATATAATGGCTATGTTTCTTTATATGTCAGGTAGTGTCTATATGATACATACAATGGCTTTGTTTCTTTATATGTCAGGTAGTGTCTATATGATACATATAATGGCTATGTTTCTTTATATGTCAGGTAGTGTCTATTTAACAAAGACGATATCTGTGTTTCTCTATATGTCAGATAGAGCCTATATGATAAATATAATGCCTATGTTTCTTTATATGTCAGGTATTGTATATGTGACCAAGACTATTTTTCTATACATGTCAGGTAGTGTCTATATAACAAAGACTCTGCCTGTGTACCTGTATATGCCAGGTAGTGTCTGTATGAAACATATAATGCCCGTGTTTCTCTATAAGTCAAATTGCATGTATGACAAATATAATACCTGTGTTTCTATATATGCCACTAGAGGCTATCTGATAAATGTAATGCCTATGTTTCTCTGTATGACTAAGACAATTCCTTTGTTATGAGTCAGGTAGTGCCTATATGATACATATAGTGTCTATGTTACTTCATATGTAAGGTAGTGTCTATATGACAAAGACAATACCTGTGTTTATTTGTCACTAGAGCCTATATTACAAATATAATGTCTTTGTTTCTCTATATGCCACTAGGGCCTATTTTATACATATAAAATCTGTGTTTCTCTAAATGTCAGGTACTGTACATATGATACATATAATGTCTATGTTTCTCTATATGTCAGGTAGTGCCTGTATGACAGACAATGCCTGCATTTCTCTATATGACAGGTAGAGACGGGTACAGGTGGCATATTTTTGTTGACATGACCTGGCGTGAACCTTTGTTTACGAACTTTGGCGTTTTGGGAACTGCATGTGTTTGTTTATATTTGGCAGTAAAAAGTTTAAGATCGGATTAATTGTGTGAAAACGGTCCTGGTGTTTGACCTGATCCTGTGCTTCCCATCTAATTTCTAGAACATGTCTAAGACTAAATGTAATCTAAAGTTATCACCACTCAAAGTTTTGTGGTTGTTCACAAGTTTTTCGCACCTGACGAGGTGTGAATCAGGTGTAAGAAAAAAAACTTTGTACACTCTGAGGTGTGAAAAGTTGCAGGTGGATGGGAAAATAAATGATTGAGCTGGAGTTGTGGATTAATGAGCAGCAGCGTGCATGAGAGCTCCTTATAGGAGATCACGGATGGGGGAATTTGTCCTATTGATGGATTAGGAGGTAATCAGCTCCCTGCACTGCACTACCAGAACGCTGGACAGGCAGCAGCAGCTCAGTGTGCTGGGTGTAGACATGAAATCACCGAGCTGAGGTGTTATTTATGGCATATCAAGGTGTTGCATCTGCAGTTTAAATGTCCTACTTACATGTGTCTTACTGGCCACTTTATTAGAAACCCCTCCACCTTGCGGGTGTACAGTGAGAGACTGTAGCCCACCTGTTGATACACAGTTTGGGATATCCATCTATCCGTCCAGTCCATCATCAATGGGCGGTTGTCAGTAGTCACTACTATGTCAGGCTCACTAAGAAAAGGCCTTATGACAGGTAGTACCTATAAGTCAAGTATAATGACTGTGTATCTATAGGTCAGGTATGTCAGGAAATGCATATATAACAAAGATAATACCTGTGTTTCTGTATATGTCAGGTAGAGCCTATCTGATAAAAATAATGTCTTTGTTTCTATATATGTCAGGTGGTGCCTATATGATAAAAATTATGTCTGTATTTCTTTAAGTGCCAGGAAGAGCCTATATGACAAATATAATGTCTGTGTTTCTACATGTCAAGTGGTGTTTATATGATAAATATAATGCCTGTGTTTCTGTATATCTCAGGTGATGTTTATATGATAAATATAATGCCTGTGTTTCTGTATATGTCAGGTGGTATTTATATGATAAATATAATGTCTGTGTTTCCATATGTCAGGTGGTGTTTATATGATAAATATAATGGCTGTATTTCTGTATGTCAGGTGATGTTTATATGTTAAATATAATGTTTGTGTTTCTATATATGTCAGGTAGTGTTAATATGATTATAATGCCTGTTTTTCTGTATATGTCAGGTTGTGTCTATATGATAAATATAATGCAGGTGTTTCTGTATATGTCAGGTAGTGTCTATATGACAAATGTAATGTCTATTTTTCTATATTAGTCAGGTATTACTCATATGACAAAGACAATACCTGGGTCACTGTGCTAAAATTGGTACACCCAGAAAGATATCTGGTCAACAACATTCCTGTGGTTAGGAACTAGGCAGTGGTGAAAGGGAATTTGATGGGACTGGGAGAACAAAAAAGGGACTAGAGTCTGAAATTGTACACTTCTATATTGGACATGTAAGGTAAGAAGAGCTCATAAAGTGGACACTGTATGGAGGCAGAACCTCATTTTCCACCCATGGGACTAATAAAGGGTTATCTTATCTTAAGTGTTTGTAAAAAACTGGACGTATATACTAATGTGAGTGAATATGTTGATTAAGGGAGATTGTCTAAGCTGCTATTTTTCACAGAGCTTCAGGATGGAGGATGTTTACTTCAACCCTTAGAACTCAGAGTGTATTAGTAAAATTAGATTTCAGTAAATATAATCAGTGTAAGACAGTCTAGAACCGGTGTTTGTTCTCCTACACGCTCACCGTTTGCTGCTCTTTCTCTCGGCCGCTCTCCGGACCCCCTCCCTCTGCGGGTTTTCCCCTCCCACTTGTGGGTGGAGACTATCCTGAAAGTTCTCCCGGGTTCAAAGATCTTGTGTTTTCCGTTTGTTTCTAAGAACTAAAATAAAAGAAATTTGGGCATTTTTGTTCTTTATGGGTATTTGTGTGTGACGCCATTTTTAAACTCCAGTAGCGGTTACTGTTATTACATGTTTTTTTTAATTACAATAACTTCGGTTCTATATGACACAGGAACACCAAACAAAGCTCAGCATGACCTCTGACAACTTGAGCACCAACACAAACCAGAGGAACTTCCATATAAGGAGTTGTTTTGCCGTATGACAACAATTTACCATTTGTTGTGCTTCTGGCACGGATCCATACCGCATGGGTTCTAAGGGTGAACTTGGCACAACAGCCTATCACCTCAGTGACCTCCAATCCTTCCATTCTAAGAGAGGGAAGAGCTTTTAAAGAGTCTTTAAGGGAGGTTTCTGGTCCTAAAATCTGTTTCCAGCATTACATGGTCTGAAGGAACATTTTAAACTGGTCCAAAAACTCTCTAGTCAAACATCAGAATCATGTGTGCCGTGGTGTGACTTGGTGTCTCTCCATTTAGGAACTTGCCCAGCCTGGATTGGTTAAGCTCGACCCATCGCCCATTCATTATAACACTGTTCAGCTAGTTCTGAACAGTCTCATACACACCCCACTGGTTTGGCTCTACTCTTTGGAAAGTCCAATTTTTCACATGTTTTTCCTGGCTGTTTTCTTGGTATTTTGGACCCTTGTGAATGTTGTCTGACTCACAGTGAAACCACTCTTCATAAATACCCAGCCTCAATGCTTAAGTCATTGGACCAAGGTCTTGTGATAAAACAAATAAATGCCCCCCTCCAAAAAGAATGAGTTCTATTTCTTGTTTTTTTCCTATTAAAGTTTCAACCAATGGTTGAAGTACATTGAAGTTATAGTTACAAGTAAGTCATGGACATAAGTAGCAGGATTAAGAGGTCCCGTAAAAATGTTAGGGGCCCATAGTTATAGCACTGCTTATGTTATTTCTTCTCATAGCAACCCATTGTCGATTTTCAATTACTTATTAAAACTTTTGTAAAAGCTAACTCATCCGCTGTCTGTTAATATCAGTTAAAACTGCTACCAGGGGCTACCGGGTCCACTTTGACACCCTCTGGCCCAGTCAGATCTTTCCCTGGGTGTAAAGTCATTCCACAATACAGTAAGGACTGTCTACTTTATTAGTAGCCCCTAACTTCTCCTTTCACTGATTGTGACCATTTTATGAGTTCCCTCCACCATATAGGTTTGCTATATGGGTACAGAACTTCTCCTTTCCACACCCTTTCATCACTGGTGAGTTTCTAACCACAGAAAGTGTTTTGTTGGACCGTTCTCAGCACAGTAGTGGCACTGACATGACAGTGCGTGGGACTTGAATGAGCGTATCAGTTGTGTTTTATACCCAATATGCAGTCACGACTGGATCTGTGGTCAGAAACTGGTCATTAATAAAGCAACAGATGGGCTACAGTCTCTAAGTGCACATCAGCAATGTGGAACTAGGAAAGAGGGGTTTCTAATAAAGTGGCCGGTGAGTGTATATCAAATCATTCTCACTTTTCCCTGCTTTCTGGTGCAGGAGGGCTCTACAGACAGCCTGTATGAGCTGCCCCAGAGGAGCCATGGTGGGCAAGAGCTCAGTCCAGTGCCCACCAGGAGGCCGTACAGCCCCAAGTGTCTGGCAGACAGCGGCAAATGGGGTGGCTCCGAGCCATGCATTGCTTTGGTGAGCATCACTGGTCTTTCTAAGCCCCACAATCCTGCATCAGGAAGATTTTAGAACCATTTCACCACACCTGCTTTCACATGGAGCCGCAGATTATTTCATGCACGACTGAGTCACGTTCTAGGGCCACTCGTGCTGGATTTAAACAGGACCGTGACGTTGCAGAGAGGACGTTAATAACCATGAGTGCCTACCATCTGCGCAATGGCACATTCAGAAAAATAACCAGATTCTGCCCATATTTGTCTATCGTTTGAATAATTGAAGCAATTGTTAAAGTCAGGGGACGAATTATGGAGGGGTTGGGGGTGTCTGAGGCTCCTTATACTGACTTTAATAAAGACGAAAGAATAATGATCTGGAAATAATTCGATAACACTTCACTGTAGGGTAGCCATTTATGACAAACGAGCCTTTTATGACAACTGACATTAAACCTATAAAGGCTTATTAAACCAGCTTCCACTGTCGTTACACTTTCTGTGGAAAAAAGCAGCGAATGATGCTCATTGGAATAAAGCTTTATAAATGTTAATGTAGGTTTATGTCAGTTGTTATCTGTAGGCATCAAGTCAAGTCAAGTCATGTCAAGTCAAGTAGGTTTATTGTCATTTCAGCTATATACACAATACACAGTGAAACCAAACAATGTTCCTCCAGAACCAACACAAAGAACAAAAACAGAAACGCTACAAGGTTACGTTACGTGCAGGCAGGACAAGACTACACAGAGTGCAAAGAGAGAGAGTGAGTGCAAGACAACACAAGAGCAACAGTACAATACTACAGGACAATACAACATTTAGTGTGGTCGACAAAAGCCATTACAGTACTAGTTTGAATGAATACTGTATTTTGACAGATACTGTCATTTGGTATGCAAGAAAATAAAAATATGGAGCTTGACAGCAATAAATAAGTAATTGTGCAAACAAATGCAACGGCAGTACAGAGAGTGTACAGTACATAATAAATTAGGGTATTTACAGTGGCAGTCGGGGTGTTTTTTGATTATGGAGTAACAGTTCAGTGTCTATATGTATGGTGTTAGGAGAAGGCCTTAAGAATGCTACCCTTCAGTAAAGTGTTACCAATCATTTCAATAGTAAATACTAAAATGTTTCCCCAGTTTGTTAAAAGTGTCATACACTAGGATCGCTCCACATCAGTAAAAACACACTGCCACACCAGCATCCACAGAGGTCGGTGTATAAATGATGTTAAAGTGTAATTTATTTAGACAAAGGAGAAAAAAGAAGCATAATTATTGTTATTTCCTCCCTTCAGGATATTCGCCAGACGGCCACAGGCCATCTTAGCAAGGCCGACATAAAGAAAGAAAAGAGAAAGTAAGTGATTGTCTCTGTTGCGCTGTGGCGGCGAGCCTATTACATCTACCTCATCTACCTCACACTGAGTCCAAGTGAAAGTGCTGGAGTACGGTTCACAGCACTGCCAAGTTCAGCTCACCTTCAGGAAGCTAATTCTTTAAGTAGAAGCTTTAAGCTTGGTTGTGGGTAACGTTTCGGCCTATGTGTGTGTGTCTGTGTGTGTGAGTGTCTGTGTGTCTGTGTTATGACCACAGTGCACTAAGTCTCTGTGCAGCTGCCTGTTTGTGCTGTGAGACAAAGCTGTTTGGGAAATCGGGTTTTTAGCATTTTTACATGTAATCCAGCGACCCCAGGGCACACAAACACACACACACACACACACACACACACACACACACACACACACACACACACACACACATCTGTTTATGTGCAACTCAAATATTTTTTCAGTGGTCACCAGTGACAGATATACAGATTTGGTGACTAAGGCCAAGCAGCCAAGGTTACCAAACTTTGCTCATTTTAATGTAAAAATGTGCAATATTGAAGGTCATAAAATATAATATGTATATTTAATAAAATTAATAGTATAATTAATAGTAATAGAATAATTAAAAGTATAATTAATAAAAACATACTTCTTTCCTCCCCAAGAGGCCTAAAGCTCCCTGTTCATCTCCTGTCGGTGCAATCACCTCAGGTTTTTGTTTGTGCGACTGATATTAGATCGTGATTGTGCTGCATTCTGTGCTGGGGAGGCAGAGACGGTGCTGGATTAGGATTAGATTAATTGGGACAAGTGTTGAGATTAAAGCACTGTTCCGACTGATCCACAAAAAGCAAGGACAAAAGCGGTAGACTGACTGCGGCAGGCAAAACGACCCATGCTGGATTAGCACCTGAGGCTAAAATGGAGTGAGTTTCATTGAGGAGGGGTCACTGCATGGTCACTGTGGTGGAGAACTACTTTGAACAGTCTCTTCAAAAGTTTAAACTGTCCATCAAGTGTCTGAGGACACTTAAGATTTTCACTATCATAACTATAAAGATGATGAAGATTATTATGATTTTTGTAATTATTATTACTGTTACTACTTAAGATTATTTACCAGTATAACAATCATTATTATGGCTATAATGGCTATTCTTCTTTTCCCTCTTCTTCTTCTTCTTCTTATTATTATTATTACTAAAGAGTTTTGCTTCTTCACTGAATTTATGGAGCTAATACATCTAACACTAGAAGTCAATAGTCACCCAAATTGTTCTTTAAAACACTTCACCGTAACATCTCTCAACCTGCTCAAACAGCATCCTCCTCTTCATTAAGGTGGATCAGACTTGTGGACATGGTTCAGGGCACAGTATGACTTACTATGAGTTATAAAACATGAACAAAAGTTCATCGCAGTACCAGAACTGAAGAGGACTGCTCTTGGATCAGATACCTCTGCTCTGTATTTATGATGAACATTGTCAGTTTCTGATTCTAGATCAGCACTCTTAAACCAAACCCACAAGTCTGCACCACCTGAATGAGGATTCAGCAGATTCAAGGTTACTTTATAGTCATCACAAGCTGTGAACACGTACGTAGTGTGACGAGACGTTTCTCCACGGACCACAGAGCAACATACAGCAACATTCAACAGAGTGCAAGTTACAACAGAGACAATACCAACAGCACATTATATTGACACCACAACAATGTACAGAAATGTAAAGTGTAAAGTAAAGTTAGGGGCAGCTGGTAGCCTGCTGGTTAGGGAGTTGCTCCTGCGATCAGAAGGTCGTGGGTTTGAATACCATGACTGCTAGTGGCACCTCTGAGGTACCCTTGAGTAAGGTACCATCCCCACATACTGCTCCCCGGGCGCTGTGTTCCTGGCTGCCCGCCGCTTCACTGCTTCACTGTGGTTCACGTATGACAAAATGGTCACTTTACACTTTATGTAACAGTATAGTGTCAATGTGATGTAAACCCTCTAGAGTGACTAGTGTTGCACCATAAATGCAGTATTGCACAAGAGGCAGTTAGCAGCATTGAACCACACTGAGTGAATGTAAATTATAAGCTTATTAAATAACAGGACATAAGTGCGCCTGCTGTGGCAGTAAACAGAAAACAGAAGGTAAAGTGCGGGTGCTGTTGAAAGTCCAGAATGTTATGTGAGAATGTACTTGGTCAGGCAGGTACTAGACATTTACGTTCAGAGTTCTGATGGCCTGTGGTATGAAACTGTTAGACGGTCTTGAATAACCAGAGTGGAAACTTCAGTACCGTTTGCCAGATGGTAGAAGACAGAAGTGTCTGTGGTCCTTCACAATGTTAGTGGCTCTGTTGAGAGGTTTTATGGATGTATTTACAGAAAAAAAATTGGGTGACCAGTAACTTCTAGCATTTGTTAGTAACGTTAGCCTTTCAGTGCTAAACTAAAGAAGCAAAATTTGGACTCCAAACACATCTTGGTTAATCGATCATATCTTGGGCCATCCCAATGTCTGAAGGTCCAATATTTCTTGATAATGACCTCTGAAAAAAATTAAGGACTGTTGCTATTGGCAACAGGTTTTGGGATTCTGATCTATCATATCATTCCGCAAGTAGTTCGTTGACTCAGAAATTCATAATCATTTTGCTGTGATTTGATAACATTTTGTGCAATACAATCAATAACATCATTAAAATGAAACTTTGTTTGAAGTTCCTTTTATCATTTTAACCAGTAACTGTATAATAAGCGGGTCTGTCGGTCATTATTTAAGAGTAAAGGATGACAATAGATGGTCCTGTTCATCTAGTCTGTGTTTATTTTTCAACGATGACTAGTGGACTATATATAATCCCTTATGTAATGACCTACACTCTTAAAAATAAAGGTTCCCAAATGGCCCTTGGCTTTGGCATACTGTTCTTCACACTAACACCTCACTGTTATAAAAACAGCTCCTTAAGTTTCCACCCAATTAACAGTTCTTTAAAGGGTCAGTGTCCTACATTTCTGTATTTTATTTCTTTTATGTGGCTTTATAAAGCAAAAGCAGTCATTCATTTCTACATGACATATTTCTAGCCTCCTTTTATCCTTATATATACACAGGCTGTTTGTTACCACACCTTTAAAGCCTATATATATGTAAATGATTTCTGATCTGATTGGCTGCCCTGTATTATGTGCCGCATTTAAAAAGCAGTCTGGGCTGAAACCCTCCTTATAACTTCAGTGTGAATGGGCGGGACTCTACTGCTGTAGGCTAAATAGGTGGATGTAAGTAAACATACTGCATGTAAGAATCTGTGTTAAAACAAAATCAGTGTTTATTGTCTGTAATATTTCTTTTTTGTTCCATGCAACAGATCGCACCCATCGGTGTCCGCGTCTGAGAACGGTAGGATACATCGGTTACCGTGTTTTCTGTCATGTTCATAATTACTCTCAGCCACATAACCTTTAATTAAAATACTAAATGCACTTGGCGTAGCTAAATCTTTAGTAAATCTCTGAATAAGCCTAACAGCGGGGTCCTTTATCATTGTATTTTCAGGCCTCTTAATTAAGAATGTTCTTCCTAGAGGCTCTTCTCTACTGCCCCATTTGGCTATGGTTGCTGCTGTCGGTGATTTATGATGTCCATGTATTTTATTAAAACAACAGCTATTTTGGTTTCTTTCCCTCTTTACAGACAAGGCGGCTTCCAGTAATTCTGTTTACTGGCCTTGCTCCAGGAAGAAAGATGAGTCAGTTCACAGCAAGAACCATCAAAGTGAAGGTAATTGCTCTACCCGGACGTTTGTGTGTGTGGGTGTTCTGGGATGGGAGGGGGGGGTTAATCAGGGAGTGATGGGATGATGAATTGAGAAGCCATGTGCCTCATAGTCTCATTGGATTAAGCCAATGATGACTCAAAAACAATTCTAATGCCCGTGCTGCTTTTGTGAAGGACTGGGAGGCTGATTTAGGGCACAATAAGAGTGCACATGCATCACACTGTGGTCGCCATGTCCCCAAAGGCTTCAAACCAATGTGGAGCCCACAAATGCATTCTTTTGTTAATAGCGTCACAAGGTTGGGCAAGCTTTCTAGAGTGCTAGCTAAAATCCCATTCAGCCTAATGAGAAATAACTCGGTTTTTGCTCATATCCTATTCTATCTGCTGGCTGGGACTCCTCCAGGTTGAAGGCTAGGACATGCTTCCTAGTACTACCTCATATTTCTGAACTGATTCCAATGCCATCATTGGACAGCTCAACACGCTTGGAGGAGAACACTAACCGCCAATTCAGTTAAGTCATCTAACAGACTACCATACCTGTTAGTGCTGCACGAGTGATGGGGAAAAGGAGGGCCCAGAGAGTGTAACACAAACTGTGATCTCTTGGACACATGGGTGGCTGTGGGATCAGTGGGGACTGAACTTAAGGGGGCAATGTTTAGACAGTTTTGGATAGTTTATCCACTCAGGAGCCCATAACTGTCCATTTCATTATTTTTGTTTTATATGCATGTGTAAGGACAGAAAAATTTACACTGCACTGTTGACTATCACTCATTCCCAGACCCAATCTTTTACAGGGCTCATATAATGGAAAACAAAATTATCTTTGCTTTTAAAGTTTTAAAAAATGCCATTCACCTCCTACTCCATACAGTCCGTACAGAGAGACCAAGCTCCAAAAACAGCTTGTTTTGTATATGTGATAGAATATTTACATGCTCTTTCAGGCTGCAGCAGTTTTAGCCCCTCCCCTGCCTTTTTCCTGTTGAAATGATGCGGAGTGTCGTTCCTGCGGATAGTTTGTACCTATTGAAGGGAAAGACATGGAAAAATGATTGTGATATTGCACGGGATACAGTTAGCAGCATTCAACTAAGTGCAAGGGATGACAGAAACAATTCAATAAACAGACAATACTGTGATGTAACAGTATCGTGTCAATGTGATGTAAACCTTCTAGAGTGACTAGTGTTGCACCATAAGTGCAGTATTGAACAAGAGGCAGTTAGCAGCATTGAACCACATTGAGTGAATGTAAATTATACTTAATATTAATTAACAGAACATAAGTGTACCTGCTGTGCCGCTAAAGACACTGAAAAATGATTAAACGTTATGCTGCTCCATGGCCGTTAGAAAGCAAATGGATCCTCACATATGAAAGGGATGGAAGTTTACTTCTTCCCATGTCCCTGAAGGGGTCAAGTCCAAGGTCCAAACTTTGTCCAAGTCCAGTTTGTTTCAGCTCAGATTGCTTTTTGGACAAGAAAAACTACAGGACAGTCAATCAGAACAGAGGACATTTAAACTTTTAGAACTCAGAGTGTATTAGTAAAATCTGATTTCAACAAATAAAAACAGTGTAAACCAGTCCCCCCTTCTATTTTTTCTTTTTACAATCTGCTCCTTCTCACCAGATGTGGATGAAGCTCCCTACACACCGAAGCCCCTGAGTCAAGAAGAGGGACTGGAGATGAGAGAGAGAGTTCACTCTGTTCAGGTACGACACCACAGGAAATGAATAAGAAACATTAGCATACCTCTGTGGCTGATAAGAAATGTGCATGCCGGATTTGTGCTCGTTTACAAAGTACTGGTCAAAGCAGGACATCTGATGTTCGCATTCGGAGACCACGTGTCCCATTTGACATTAACGAGAAAAGCCATGTTTCCATCCCAGCCCCTCTATTTCAGTCCTGCAGTAACACTCTGTCAAACATTAGACAAATGAGCGAGTTGATCAGAGAATGTGTCTCTGTGTGGTATAATCTTTTCCTGATTAAAATCTCCATCTGCTCAATGTGGCCCGTTCCACTGAGCATAATTTCTCAGTGTTAGCAATCCTTCAGTGTCAGGTAAGTCACCTTAACAGGCAGAAAGGCAAAGCAAACTTCATTTCCAAAACCAATCGTTTGCTTCTCGCAGACTTGGACGTCTGTAATTTACACAAAATTAAATACTGACTCATCTCTGTTCTGCAAACCCTGGGTGTTTGTCTTGCAGGGTGTCAATTTCGAGGCCTGGAATCCTAACCGAGAAACCTGCGAAAGCAAACAAGAGGCGGTGAGCTCATTTCGCTAACACTCGAATTACTGATAACTGGATTGTGCAATTCGCACAATATTTGGGGGTCTTAATTAAATCAGCGTTTATACAGTGTGTTGGCTCTAGACCGTTGGGAAGGAGAACATGCAGCGAGAACTGAACCAGTACTTGGACCCCTGTGTTTACAACAATGCCCTGGTACGGAGCAAGCGCCTAGCACAAATGATCATTATTAGTGGCCCAGCACAGATGGCTTTGAGTGGCTTGTATAATCCCTTTAGCACATGCCAGGCAGCCAGAGGCTGGAGGACAGCCCACTGCCCACTCCGCCAACTGATGCCAGCCCCAAACAAGTGTCTTAATGGCCATAAAGGGTCAATCAGCCATTTGCAGCTTTTCACAGATGAATAATAATTTCGCAAACAAGCTTCGCAGTACAGTTTATGTATATAAATACATATGACATGAATATGCACACAAATACACACAGTACGGTGCAAAGGGCAAACTGTTTTAAGCCATTTTTCTCAGCGTGTGATAAAGTGTCTTTCTGCCAGCAAAGTTAACATTAGAATATATGCAAACAAACAAGAAAGCAGCAAAAAGTATAAAGATTTGTTTTGTTTGTAAAAAAGTAGTTGATATTCTGTGAGCGTGTGTGTGTGTGTGTGTGTATATGTGTTATTTTTGTTGCCTAAAACTGGATGAGACAGGCCATCACTTGAGCATGAAAGGGGTCAGCTATGTCCAACCATTAAGCACATCATACTTAATTCTTAATGCCACTGAAGTGATGCTCTAAGTGCCTGTGCCCTGCAGGGTGGCGAGGTTGAGAGTGAGGGAGAGGCCCGGGGCACACTGAAGAAGATCCAGAAGCTGGTGCGGGTGAAGAAGATTGGTCAGAACTTCACAGAAGACAGCAGGAATACAACAGAGACAAATGGTAAGATACTGCCTGCGCTCAGAAGAGTCAGTTCATTATGCATTGAATTGTTTCCTAAAGAATCGCATCTGAACGAGTCAGGAATGGGCTGATATAAAAACTAAATTATTGCAGTGTGGCAGGGTGTATTATCCTGCTGAAAGAGGACCATGCTCATTAGGGAATACGTTCCAATTAATGGGTATTCTTGGTCTGCAACAATGTTTAGGTAGGTCCCACTATCCAAGGTTTCCCAGCAGAACATTGCCCAGAGCATCACATTCCCTATGCTACCTCACCTTCCATAGTGTATCCTGGTGCCACACCCACACATAGCCACATGATGTAAATGAAAATGTGAATCATTAAACCAGACCACCTTCTTCCACTGCTTCATGGTCTAGTTCTGATGCTCACGTGTCCATTGTTGGCTCTTTTTGGACAGGGGTCAGCATGGGCACTCTGACTGGTCTGCAGCCCCATACAGAGCAAACTGTGATGCATAGTGTGTTCTGACAGCTTTCTATCATAGCCAGAATTAACTTGTTCAGACATTTTTACTACAGTAGCTCTTCTTGGACCAGATGTCCTATAGCCTTCCCTCCTTTCACACATCAGTAAGCCTTGGGCTCCCATGACCCTGTTGTCGGTTCACCGGTTGTCCTTGTTTGAACCACTTTTGGTAGGTACTAACCCCTGCATACCAAAAATACCCCGCAAGACCTGCCGTTTTTGAGATGTTATGACCCAGTCAACTAGCCAGTGTTGTGCCAGTTCACACTGAAAAAGAACTAGTTCAAAGTTCAGTTCATTCAAATAAAAATGAACTAGTTCA
>JBBPCZ010151385.1:0-18721 GCA_037974445.1 Brycinus macrolepidotus | reverse complement strand
GCTTATTTTTTTCTTCTTCCCCATCTCCCCCCGCCCCAAAAAAAAAAAAAACTTACTCTTATCTCTGTGCCTTCCTTACTTCTGCCTTAGCTTCTGACTTTTCTTTGACAGGTGTTGTTTAGGTGTACTTAGCCTGCAGTAACTTGATTGAATAGTGGACGTTGATTTAAATATAGCTTTACAGGTTTAAGGAATAGATGTGGACTACTTGAGCACTGATGTACGTCGCTCTGGATAAGAACGTCAGCTAAATGCCGTAAAAGTAATGTAAATGTCTCTTCCTCGTGTAACCAATGCACATGCACCTGGTCGACTATATTAAAGAATTTTGTCCACAGTAAAAGAAAATGTGATTCATCAGATCAAGTCACTATCTTCCATTGCTCCATGGTCCAGTTCTGATGCTCACATGCCCATTGCAGGGTCTTTCAGGGGTGTCAGCATGGGCACGCTGACCAGTCTGCAACTGCACAGCCCCATACGCAGCTAGCTACGATGCACTGTGTGGTTTTACACCTTTCTATCATACCCAGCATCAACCTTTTCAGCAATTTGTGCTACTGTTGCTCTTCTGTGAGACTGGACAAGAAAGGCTAGCCTTCGCTCCCTACACGCATCAGTGAGACTTAGGCGCACATGACCCTGTCCTCGGGTCATTGGTTGCCCTTCCTTTGACCACTTTTGGTAGATACTTATCACTGCATTCACCAAGAGCACTGAACACCTTGTTAAAGTCTTTCAGATACTTAGGCTAGCCAATTTTGTCCCACTTCAACTTCAAGAACGTACTGTTCATTCGCTGCCTAACTTCTCACCCCTTGTCAGGTGCCACTGTAACAAATTTATTATTGCTACTCTCCAAAAGTCAGAGACCACGTTGCACACTATTTTTGCCAATAATAAACATGGCCACCTTTCACATTTTCAGCAGAACAACTAATACTAAAAAGCATATTGTAATTAGTAAGACAAAAAGTCACCATTGGAAACTGTGTTTAACTTTTCAATAAAATTAAGTTAGAGTAAACAATTCAATGACACAAATCACAAGTTAATAACACTAGTAATGCTGTTGTCAATTACAGCCTTAAGAATTCTATGGTAAGAAGTAATTCAATTTTTGCAGCATTATTTTGTAATGGGATTTTCAGCATTTGGGGTCATTTGGGGTTGTTGGGACACGGCTGACGGAGAAAAAAAAAAAAAAATCTATAATACCTCCTGGTACAGAACGCCATTCATATTTCCTTTGTGACGTGTAATGCCCCAGTACTGTTTACGTGACTGCTGGGAACGCTTAGCTGTAGTTTCATTAACTTTTCACTTTTCACTCGCATATTATTAAATCAAATGGCAGGGACGTTTAAGGTCTTTACTGTGACTCTGGAGTTTTTTCCATAAAGTGATAAAAAACTTTAGACTGTCACTTGTCTGTCTTACTAACATTGTGTTTAATAAGCCAGAATCAGAACCAGAACAGGTTCTGTGCTGAGCAAATGTATTATCATGCTAGCTAGGCTAATGCACACCAAACAATTCTATTATGTCCTATAACTATTAGCCTTAAGTAAATAAGTACTGATTTCACAAACGGACTGCCATGGCTGAACCGCTAATATTACATTTACAAATATGTATGCATATGCATAGGCAAAGAACACTTTACACCAGTTTATGCGTATGTTTCAGATAAATATTTTTTCCTTTAATAAATCCTATCTACAACATTTAGAAAACAGTATATTTTCCTGATGCAACCCAAAATAATTTTAAATCATTAGAATACCCTTCATGCCCTTATGCCATTTATATGGGTACTAGTTATCCACATTTTGTGTATTTGCTAATTCAAATACACAAAATAATGCCAAGAATAAACACAATTAGTAAACAAATACAGTCAGGATCTAACTAAAGCAAAAGGAGAAGATTTTCTCCAACCTTCCTTCTTTTCAGCACAAATCAAAGCAGAGGGCTAAGATGAAGGTGAGGTATTTGTTTGAATTTCTGGTAGTATGAAAGATGGGGATTTACAGACCTCCCCCGCACGCCCCTTCCCCCTTTTTTGGAGTAAACTCTTAAAAGTAAAAGTGTCATAAAGGGTTCTTTGAGTGATGTCATATAAGAACCACTTTTGGTTACTTTAAAGACCTTTTGGTTACTTTAACAACTTTTTTATTAAATGAGATGTATGAAGGTTTTTGATCATTTAAAATGTTCTTTAAGGAACTAAAATTGTAGTTTGGCAGTGCTCAAATTACTACAAAAAAAATTTGGGCAGGCAATTTCAGACACTTTTTCCTGCCTTTACACAAATGTTTTATACTTCCCACTTTTCTGTCAGCTTTTTTCTATTTGCTATGTGGACATGATCTTCCATATTTATGACTATTATTTTAACATTTCTTCCTTAACAACCTCTGTGTCCAACATAAAGGTCCAGTTTAGCTTCAAGTATGCAGAAGGGTAAAAACAGCAGCACACCAACTCAGATCCCAAAGAGCACACAGATATGGGACATGCACTAGGTATGGGCTTGGTTATTTGCTTACATGGGTATCTGTTAATAACCATATGTGCCTTATTTCATACCTGTATGTAACCCATCTCACAAATAAAAGGCTTGAAATAATACTGAACAAATCATACATAAGAACACAATTTGATTTAGCATCCAGCTTGGCAGATAACTAACAGACTCCTCTGATAACATTCTGAGGACAGTTTAAAGAAAGAAAAACATGTTAAACATTTTATGATGATACAAATGTGAAACAAAGATAGAAAACAATGTTTTCTATCTTTGCTCTTCTATGCTAGACTGCCCAGATGAATTCAAACAGTCTGAGGTGCACCAAATTAACTGTGAAACAGCTGAGGTCTACTATGGGGCAGCTGGTGGCCTAGTGGTTAGGGAGTTGCCCCTGAAATCAGAAGGTTATGGGTTCGGATCCCAGGACTGCCAGTGGCACCACTGAGGTACGTCGAGGAGGGTACCATCCCCACACACTGCTCCCCGGGCGACCCCGTTGGTGCCAGCCCCCTGCTTCACTTGGTGAATGGGTTAAATGCAGAGAAAGAATTTCACATTGTTCACACTGTGTGCTGTGGTGTGTTCACGCGTGACTATAAGGGACTACTTTACTATACTTTATGTTTAACTGATTTAATTAAATCTTTATTGGAAATCATAATATTGAATAACTCAACATCTTTTGGGAATGACCTATCTTGCTTCTCATTTTGAATGTTACGGTAGTTCCTGCTAGGGCTCATGGTTTGGTTCTTCCAGGTGTGGGCATTAAATATAATTCAGTTCTCTTTCACAACACGACAACTGTCACCTTTAAAGCATCACTGGCATTATGTGCATTTGAAAGAATAAAACAGCAAAATACATTGAACTTTCACTTTTATGTTATGCACTTTTAGGAGCACAACACACATGCTGAAACAGAAGTATGTAGATTGTGAGGGGTGGATAATAAGGCTAATTTATTAGCCTGATTCAATATAGTATGATATGAAATTTTCACAATTAAAAAAACTTAAGCACAATGAGCAACAATTTACATACTGCACTGGACTAAATCAAATTAACCCAGGAGTAATTACATTGTTTTTGTTCCCTAATCTAGATCAAATTGACTTTCAGTCATATTATCCCTAAACTAGACTGGACTTACTAACTTTAATCATATCTGAAGCGTGGTCCGTGCAGTGCTATCTGTGAGACTACAAATACCAGACCTGGACTAGGGACAAAACATCCCTATTTACATGGGCACATTTACTTTAAAAAAAATATTGCAGCTGTCTGGGGACTTCTCTACTCAAACCAAAAGTATTGTCTCCATTACAATTCATATAAACTGACAACCATGCAGTCGTACAACAAAATTTTGTGGCCAATGTTTTGCTTTCTGGCCTTAAGGAAGCCAAGATCACACAAAACAATAGATGACAAAAATTGGTATAATCACCACATATTAGAGCATCCAAATATGAAGGTCCAAGCTTGGTCCTGGAGTGTCCCTTTCATGCATATTTTGTTAATTTCCCCTGCTCTAACACACCTGATCCAACTAGTTAGCTAATAAACAAGCCCATTTTGCCACTATGATAACCCTGAAAACCCTGGGGTCCAAAAAAGTCTACTCCCTACTATGGTTAAAGTAATACCATAATTTCTAGACTTACCTTTCAGCATGAGTCTGCTGGTAGAGCCAATGGTGATGCCTGGGAGGCTGCTGCGTGCCCCTAGTGCGACCGTGGCCTCCAGGAGCGCCCCAGTCAGATGGGCTGCTACACTGGTTCTGGACAAGCTGGCCAGGAACTTAGTTTGGAGCAGGCAGGGCATCCGCCATACTAGTGTCCTAGCCAGCAGCTTCCTGGATGGGTGTAAGAGGTGGACTTCAAAGCTCAAGGCAGGGAAAGCATCTCGGAGCTGGACACAGGAACAGAGGAATGACACTTGGAGTTAGTGGAACTGTTAATTTATAAATTCTCCTGTCATTTCTTTAAAAAAATCCAGTCACAGCCCTACTGTTAATGCTGTGATAGGAAAGTGCAATGTAACATTTTTGAGGATATATTACAATAGAATCATAACAGTCAAACCAGAAGAAAAAAAATTCAACTTCTCAAATGAACTGGAAATGTTTTGAGAGGGAATAATGAATACATTTGGGTACCACTAAACTGTCTAAGTACCATATTTTAACGGTGTATCTAATTCAACAGAGACTCCAGCACCCCTTTCGGTATGACCTGACAAAACTAGAAGGATCAAAGTTAAGAAGACGACACCAGAGCTCCTCTCATTAAAAAAAAAACAAAACATCCTGACATAGGCAGAATGTGCTGCTGTGGCTTGAAGCTTTGTGGGGAGCATCCATTTATTTCAGCATTACCCAGGCAGGGTGGCATTTTTGCCAGCTGCTTCTAGGAAGTCATTACAGCTCGCCTCTTACACCCTTCCATATAAACCATTGACCTATCTTCAGAGACGCCACTCTCCCAAAATGTGAGCTGCACTGTCTGCATTAAGGCACTTTCAACTGACTAACTGAATTTCCTCCCAGACTAAAACAACGACTGGGCTCTTGGAGAGGGATCTGAGGTGGTTATACACAGCGTTGGGGTAGTTTCGGTTCAAGGAGTGCATGGCACACAGCCTCAGCGACACTAGCATATATTTGCACTTGACGTTTTAGCTTTCATCAGAATTGGACTTACCCATGATGCTCTTACTCTATAATTAAACCAATCACTGACTCCAAAGCCTTGGTGACTCGCCTGAGAAACCCGACTCTTACCCACCGTGAACACTTTAGTTAACAACCTAAGCTTTCTTACGTTTTCATTTAGCAAACACTCATTCAGTTAGATGTTGGGTGACGATGCATCTCTCTCTACTGGTTCGAGCTGGGTTAGCTTAGCTCTTATCCTGGCTGTCTTCCCTTTCAGTAACAACCTCTATTTGATTACTGCAACCTGAGCTTATCTACACACTTTATGGCTGACTAAAGTAATGTGACTACCATTAATGACGTATACTTTTCTGTGGCTGCAGCGATGCAAAATGTGAAATCTCTTTCACACCCAGGGGAGAGACTTGCCTCCCACAACAACGAAGTTAGTCACATACACAGGTGCAGTTAGGTTAAGTTGTTGAGTGAAGCACTGCAGACACTGAGACTTAAACTGCTGAGGACCTAATTTAGAAATCACTTAAAATGGTCACTGTCACTGGAAAATAACTAGCTCATGTTACTTATTAAGTGTTTGTTTAATTACATACATAAAGAATGAACACAGATTAGGGATGGAAGCAGTTTTTCAGAAGCATCCCCCCAACCCTGAGTCACATTGTGCACCCCCACCCCATGAAGGGCATAAATAAAGCACTTTTTAAAAAAAAAAAAAAAAAGGTGATGCATAGCCTTCTCTTATGATTGAATGATTTTCTTATGAATGATTGTTCAAAGGTCCGTGCACAAACGAAAGCATTATTTGCCTGAAAGGCTAGCCATGGGTCCAATTAGACTGTCACGTGCCATATTTCTGTCTATAGCTAACTCAAGCATAGCTGAAATTATTGCCACAGCAACCAGGATGAAAGACTACTTAGTAAGTCAATTGCTTGGTACTCATTTCTCTTATTTTTCAACAGTGTGGATGCAAAATGAAGGGCATAAATAAAGCATTTCAGAAATTATGGTTGATGCACATTATTAATGGTGAAATAATGATGTACAGCTGTGCTTAACACCTTGAATCTTTAATATCATGAATCGTAATCTTCTATGAAAGTATAACATCAGAGGCACAAGTCTTGTGTCAGTACAATACCTGTAGAATAAGCAGGTTTTAAATTCATGAGATATTTATTTTTAACAAGGGAATGCTCATCACAGGATCTCCTGAATGTCTAATTAAAGCCCAAAGTAGAAGAGGTCCCTTTGAATGTGATAAACACGAGATATGTCTGCAGAATACGAAGCCACCTTTTTAAAGCTCTTTTTTATGGAATAGATTTCCTGTTTGGCTCTTGATAAAAGACTGAGTTGCTCCTGTTAGATTTTATAGTGACCCCTGGGGACCCAGATAGGTCCTGCACATTCACCAGTCGGCTCCAGTAAGATCCTGCCGATTGACTAGTAGTAAAAACTGCTGCTTTATTGCTCAATCAATTATTAAAACATGGGCCAAGAGCCCAAATCAGGTCTATGGGCAGACAGTGGTTGTTGATGGCCCAACCCTCGTTGCCAGATGAGTTCCACACAACTTGGAGCTGAAGAAGAGCCTGCAGAGACAGAGCCAATCCAGACTAATAAACACACGCTAATGTCTCTAAGCATGATTAACACTGAGACTGAAAGTTCCAGAGGATTATTATT
The DNA here is from genome assembly GCA_037974445.1 of Brycinus macrolepidotus. Classification (NCBI taxonomy): domain Eukaryota; kingdom Metazoa; phylum Chordata; class Actinopteri; order Characiformes; family Alestidae; genus Brycinus; species Brycinus macrolepidotus. Next base: position 11,819 of record JBBPCZ010151385.1, on the reverse strand, counting down.
GGACTGGCTGGAAAAGGGACAGGCACAATACTTTTGAGTCAATGCAGTCGGTCTGCAAGAGACTGCTTTGATTAGAGGGAAGTAGCTCAGATCAAGATTAAAACGTGGCCAAATAAACGCTGTCCAATCTGATACGGATCACAGAATAAGCAGTGTCCATTGAAATAAATTCTAGAGAAAATGAGCAGAATAAGTCCCACAAACTTACGTCACCTGGGAAAAAATCTTCATTGCAGCTACTACATGCATTTTTTTTTACTTTCAGTAAAAAGTATAGAACATATTCCTCACTGAGATCTGATGTCTGACTTCAAAGCATAAAATGTAATCGTATTATTTGACTTTCAAAAATAGCTGACATCATCTTAAGTGTGATGTGTGGTTTTTCTTGCATTTCCATTTTCCTTAGTTTTCATCTTGTTTGTATATCTATCTAACCTGTTCCTTGGTTTTAAGGTTTTAACCTTCTTTTTCTCATTTCTTCTTATTACTTTTGCCAGTACATCTTGATTTAACCTGTTTTTAATGATTTCCTCAGTAATTATTCATTTCATCAGTGCCATCAAGGTAAATATTATTTACCACTTACTAACTTGTTTTTTTAAATATAATATAATAAAACCTTCACACAGGTAAAGGTTTTGAGACCAACATTACGTGGATAAGAAAAACCACAGACTTGTTTGAAAATTTTTCGTTTCACATATTTTGCCAAGATTTCATGGAAGGGGCTTAATAGTCCCAGTGAGGTGTTTTATGGAGAAATATAATTCTGTTTATGCCTCTGTGTTTATCAGGTAAAATGTAAAATGTTGCTATATAGTGCCAGGCAATGTTCCACTCTGGGACACTGGTTAGAACATGACTGGTCTAACATATTTTAGGAAGTCAGCTAAACTATTCAATTCACCACAAATGGAGTCTATTTTGTAATATCTGTAAGAGCTCCCTTATATTTTTTGAAGTTTTTGTACACTTCTTAGGACAACTAAGAAACATTCAGATGTTATTCAAGGATTTTAACATCATCATAATCACAGTCTCGAATAAAAAAAATTTAAAAAATCAATGTACGGAAGTACAGTGGGGCCTCCCAGAGTTAGCTACTGTCTGACATTAGTCACGTTTGCAGGAGGTGAAGCAGGGGCCTTTTACTGAAATAAACACCCTTGGCACTGCTTGGGTCACTGTTGCAGCCGCATGCTAACCACACAGCTAACAGGTGTGTAATGCTCCTTCAGCTGCCTTTTGAAAACTGAGACACTGGGTCACTGAGTACATCAATTCCTGGTTGTCTAATATATTTTAGGAAATCAACGACATCAGTGGTCACCATCCCTTCTCATGGAGATCTACCTTGCTGTCGTGTTTAGCTCCAACCTGCATTTAACATGCTGCCCCTCCTTCATACATAACACTCCAGTCAATCAGGGACATCTGAAGAAATGCATTACTTAGTACAGGTGCTGCAGATTGTGGTTAAAACTAAACTTCTCAAGAAAGTAGATCTCCAAGACCAGGGATGGCGACCACTGAACTACATTATCTAACTAATCTATTGGCCACAAATAATACATTTTTAATAATAGCCATTTCCTTATATTCTTTCAGGTTTAATATACGTTTTAGGGTGACTCAGAAGATTCAACATTTATTCAATAGTCTTTTTACATTATCACAGTCATTTTTTCCACATCTACATGATTACAATATACATATTTAACCATTTCATGTGACAAATATAAAATACAAATACCTCTGAACACACAAATACTCTGAATATATAAATATAATTACTGTATATACAATTACTGTATATACCAGAGAAGGATGGGTTCCCCTTTTGGGTCTTTCCTCGCCTCTGTCGTGCTTGGCTTGCTCACTTGGGGCTCGGATCGGGATTCTGTAAAGCTGTTTTGTGACAACACTGGTTGTAAAAAGTGCTATACAAATAAAATTGACTTGAACTGAAAATCGAACAGTTTGGTACGAGTCAAAGCAACATCCACAGGAATGCCAGAAAGGTTTCCCAGCAGAACATTCCCCAGAGCATCACACTGACTCTGCAGACATGTTTTCTTCCCATGGTGCATTCTGGTGCCATCTCTTTCTCAGGCAAGCGATGCAGATGCACCACATGATGTAAAATAAAACACAATTCAACAGACCAGGCCACTTTCTTCCACTGCTCCATGGTCTAGTTCTAATGCTCACATGCCCACTTTCAATGGTGGACAGGGGTCAGCTTGGGCACGCTGACCAGCCTGTGGCTACGTAGTTCCAGCAAGCTGCGATGCACTGTGTCATCTGACACCTTTCTGTCATAGTCTGCATTCATTTTTTCAGCAATCTATGCTACTGTAGCTCTTCTATGGGATCACATCAGATCAGCCTTCATTCATCCATATGATTCATAAAGCCTTTGGTGCCCATGACCCTGTTGCTGATTCATTGGTTTTCCTTCCTTGGAACACTTTTGGTAGATACTAACCACCGCATACTGGGAACAAATAAGATCTGTCGTTTGGGAGCTGCTCTGATCTATTTATCCAGCCATCACTCTTTGACCCTAGTCAAATTCACTCAGAACCTTATGGCTGCCCATTTTTCCCACTTCCAGTTTCAGTCAATGACTGCCTAATGCATCCCATGCTTTGACTGGTGCCATTGCAGAGACATAATCAATGTTAAACACTTCGTCAGTCTGTGGTCTGAATATAATGGCTGATTGCTACATATACATATATATATATAAATATATACACTGACAAAGAGAGTAGGTGTTGGAGACAGATATATACAAAGACAAAAAAATTTAGAGACAAAGCGTAGGTGTGGGAGACAGATGTATACACTGATAAAGAGTCTGAGAGACAGAGCGTAGGTGTTGGAGACAGATGTATACACTGATAAAGAGATTGAGAGACAGAGTGTAGGTGCTGGAGACAGAGTGAAGGTGGTGTTCTATATTATTACTACGGATTTACACATTTATCATATACATGTGTCCAGTTCTGCTGACGAACAAGCAGCTTTTTTCATACAGATGAGATGAAAGAGTGATTTTTCAAAACATTCCTACAAAACAGACCTACAAACACTGTAAAACACCTGTGTTATGATTTTTTACTCAATGCACAATGAGTTTAAAATATTTTATGTGGTGTTTCTATATAAATGTAAATTAGGGATATAAACTGTTTACCACATTTTTATCCCTAAAAAAAATAACAAATATACATATAAAAATATCTATATTTAACTCTAATCATAACCTCAGTATCCAAAATTAAATGTTTTAAATTGTCATTTCAGTTTAAAATAATACTTTTGGGGGGAAAACAAAATCCTGAAAATGTACAAAAACACAAAAAACACAATTTAAGTGGCATATAGTATGACAGGTCAAAACATAAGCACAACATTGTATAAGCAAAAACGATCATTTATTCATCTTTTTACTCTGTATTCTGGATGTCTATTATAAATACATGGCGGATATACTGTATATGTTTAGAATGGATAATGGCTTCACTTTTGAAAATGCTCCCTGCCTCTGGCTTTATTCAGCAGGGAAAGCTAAAGATCATATCTGCATAACAATTGGCCAAAATTTGCACATTAATTGGATGCCGTGTACACTCCCTTTAAAAGCCAAGCCGTGAGAGATCAGAGCAGCCCACACAGCCTGTGGGGCTTTCATCATCATTTACAGCAAACCAAATCATCTACGGTGGGAGTGAACTGCGAGACAGCACATTAATTCACTGATGATGAACTCCCAGAAGGGATTCGAAACATTTTCTGTTAAACACTATTAGTATTAATTATGCCAACTCAATGGGACCCTTCTGCTGACACCAAAGGGACCCGATGGATCAGAGGGCCCTGAGGTCATGTGACACAAACAGAGTGCAGCTGTCACTAACAGTATGGAATGAAGGACTGACTTAAGCTGAGTGCGGTAGGTTAGGATGAGCTGCAGTGGAGTTTACAGGGGAAATGACGCAAGCAGTGCACAGTTATAGTTGGCAAGAGCCAAATCTGGTCCCACGTTCTGCCTATTAACCCTTACAAGTGGCAGTTCTCGCAATGACAGTATGTATAACAGCAATTTAATCAAGATCATTTCTCACACATTAGTTTGTTACACAGAAATCCTGTCAAATGTCCATATATTTTGATGAAAAGTTACTGCTGTGTTGTGGAAAAACAATGCTTTACATGTTTGCCATTTTTCTCATTTTGGCATCAAAACAACAAAAAGTTTATGCTGAACGAATATCAATCAAATATAAATGCAATACATAATACAAATATGTTTTAGTTATGTATGTACATTTTACTTATAATGTTAATCAAACGTACAGCAAAGCAATAACAATAACTGCAGACTAAAATTTGTCTAAAATCAGTACATGAGCTGCAATGCAAATCATTCAACACACAGGACAAACTCACTCCAAGGTATTTACAGGGACTGGACTCTACTCATCAGTTCAAGGCTCGGAGCATGAGCGTTGTTTTGGTACATGCCCAATTTTAAACCAAATCGATGGCATAAATACCAGCTCAATTTTTTGGCATGCAGTAGAGCTCTAGTAACACGTTCCAAAGGCTACTTAAACAAGACTGCAATGTTAAGCATCCGAGGAATTGTACTGCAATTTAGGTGATTATCCAGGGCTGCAAAATCCACATGTTTGCTGTGAGACTGCTTTGCAGACACAGACGCCAAATTCAGACCACGTATGAATATCAAGCATTTAGAATGTAGCTCATCCATAATATATAAGTCTGACATATTTACTTCAAGGTTTGGACACTGCCAAGGTTTGAAGAGACTGCAATGCTACAGACTCAGTAATGCTGTTTTTTTTAAAGCGTTTCTCAGGTTGTCTTGCTCAAGGACATTCGTGTTCAAGTATAGTCAATTGCTGTAGTCATTTTTGGCCATTATGTTTACTGTCAGCTACCAAGTCTGAATACAACTTCGAACATACCTAGAACATTATTCATCCCTAAAGTATAAAGTCTTGCACTCCTTTAATTTTTGCACTTTTTGTTTAGTCCTGTCCCGCCTGCACTTGTGTAGTGTCGTGTTGTTTCTGCCATCTGTGTTGCACTTTGGTTCTGGAGAAAGGTTGTTTTGTTTCATTGTGTGCTGTGTATATAGCTGAAATGACAAACACCCACTTGACGAAACCAAACTGGGTCTAAATGCTTATTTCCCGTCTCTGTACTAGCTTAGAAAATACCACAGGGATTACCAAGAATTATTTCCCTTTTTTTTTTTATAAAACAGGTAGATATATGCTTTGTGTACTCTATGTGGTCTAGTACTGAAATGAGAGAATGTTGATTAACAAAAACAAAAATAAAACATCACAAATCCTGTTAAGCCAGTGAGGTAAAGTGTATAAGGCACTTCATCAATTAAAACAAGAGTTTTTGACATTGTGAAAAACAAGCATTTAATCAGGTGTGTCCATTCACTGTAATGCATTAGATCATCATCTGGAGAGTTTTACACTGTAAGATTTTTGTCAATATAATGTTGTTGCAAACAAAAAGCACAAATCAAGAAAGAAATTGATCATGGGTTAAAATCGGGGGCCTTTTTGAACATTTAGAGTGACATGCTCCAAGGCATGAAATGTTACTACAATGAACATCTAAAAAGCAACGAACAATGCAATTAGGTGTTGCTGTGTGTGAGAGAGAGAGAGGGAAGTTAAACCGGCAGACGGAGAGATAGAGACGAAAAAATAAAAAATAAAAATCAGCCTACCGACCTCAAGCTTAATCTGAAGAGTGGTCACAACTGTTACAAAACTGAAAATGTGTAGCCCAGCGAGGAGGTTGGCCAAGACTGTATTTGCAGCATTTTCTGCAGTTAAGACACGCAAAAAACATGTACAGCTGCTCAGGATTCATACAGACCTGTAACACTTTCTGTCTCTCAAACAAAACCTTTATGTGGTCTGCAAGTGCTCAGCATTTGCACAGAATACTGCTTTTTTCCACTACAAAGTTCAAATACCAAATACTCCCTGGAACCTCAGAGCACGTCAGGAAACAAAAGCTTTAACTTCTTCACACAACAGGCCTTTCACCCAAGCAGCAAAGCCGCCTAAAGCTCTTGTCCCAGCACAAACACCAATACAAACCTACTCCCAAGATTGTTCTTCACTGGTTTGGATGTCTGACTTTTTTTTTTTTTTTTTCCAGAAACTACTAAATATTTTGCATTTACTCCAGTGTTGTCCTCTTTTCCTCACAATGCTGTCTTTGGCCTGACCTTTGATGAAAAGAAGAGCAGTTGCTAGGACAACAAAAAATAAACATAGATCAATGACAATATTTACCATTAAATAGTTGTACCAAATCTTTACCATTAAACTTAACCAACAAAAATCTTTATAGAGAAAAATCTTGGTTTGAGAAACAAACAATTTTGCTTTGAGTTTTTTTGTTCCTAAAAATCCAGTTTTTTTTTTCCCTCTGTTAAGAATGATTTTATTTTCACCCAAGTGAAGACGATTTTATTGCTATTCATTTGTTTCACTGATTTATCTTGACACTAATTTGAATGTTGGTAGTTTAAATAAGTCCTAGCAAATGAATTATTTAATGTGTTTTATACCTTTGCAGTTATGTGTAGTAGATACTATGTTGATACTATGTTCTACTATGTAGACCACCAAATGGCTTTGAGATGAATCTATAGAAAATCACAATCACAATATTGGTTTTGGAGGGCTGCTCTCTGAACTTATTAAAAATAAATACATTTAAAAAAACGTATTAGAATAATTTGTAGACATCATTAGTTTCCCTTCAGTATAAAAGGTGAATGTCAGCTCATCTATGTTTTTTACCTGAGTGTGATATATTGCTACCGTTAATGTTGTATGTTGTATGTTTGGCGTTATTGCGGCTGGGAGACTGCCACACATTGAATAGTGTGCATTCCTCCAGACTCACACCAAGTTAATGTAAATGTTTCATAATGTTGAAGGTGAACTGGATCCAACTTTGAACCAGTTCTTAATACCCAACTTTGTTCACAGTATAGTGTGTGTATGTTTGCATATAAACACACACGTACATGACATCTACAACCATCAGACACTACAGGAATCTAGGTGTTTTACACATTGCCCACTACACAGCAAGAGGTGATCAAAGAACCACTGTATTGTAATTTTCACTTGAAAAATTACTGAAACACCACTCACTCAGCCACACAGCCAACTGCTAATCTTGTGTTTAGTACTGTTTATATGTTGCATTATCTGCACTTATTTGTGCCATACTGGTATAAAGATTACAACAATCAACCAGTATCCAACCCACTTCTACTGCTGGAGCTTTTTTTGGGGAAAAAATATGTAAAAACACTTTCTATTTTCAAACCAAGTCAGTACAGCATTACCTTCTTGTCTCATGCACCTGACACAAACATCAACAGACCAACAGAACCCTTGGTTCTTAACCTTAGGAGAGGAATGCTGGGAATGGCATCCACTTGACCACACAAAACAATAAACTTCACTGCCATACACCCGCCCACTTAGAGCTTCTAAACATGAAGAATCAAGACCCAGAAAAAAAAAAAAATCCCTACCATTGTCACTGTGACAGAGTCCAGAAGTAAATATTGCTGACAAGACAGACAATACAGTGGTTCGTTCTCACAGTTCAACTGGTCCACTAGGGGAGTTTAAATCTATTCAGCAAATGGTCCACCAAACAATAACTGATGATAGTCTGACGGACTTCTTTCAATGAGTCTGACATTTCTTTCAATGAATTCCCCTTCTGTCTTGTTCTTGCAGAGTTCAATAGAAATCCATATAACTTTAGAAAACTAACGTTCGAAAAAGAAACAGACTGCATATGTTCTTGGAACTGGCTCAGACATGGATATTAAGGAAAACAAAGCCTTGATACTTTCTTCTGTTTTAAAGCTGCTGGGTTCTGTTTCAAACTAGAAGTGACACACAGGATACTTACGTTAGAACTCACCTTTGTGACCAAGCAATTACTGCAGTGAAACTTCTCTATCAATTATAAATCAATGACTGGCAAAAGACAAGATTTAAAAGAACTGTAAAACTGAGTAAAAAAAAAACCTGAAACCATTAAAAAAAAAAAAAAGCAAGTTGTACTTACAAAGCATGTCTGATTTGATCTTTAGGCAGTGAAAACAACAATCCAGCACAAAGCACAAATCCTACTGGCAATCTGTTAAGCAAACACTGGTCCCTTCAGAAGCAGGTCCCGGTAGCTTTAATTGTGTAACAGTCACATGGAAGAATTAGTCTTGTTGAACCAAAAAAAGGCCAGAGCCTGGATACGGGAATGGTACAGGAACAGTCCAGCTGGTGGTTTGAGACAGCAGTGATGCTTACATAGAGCTCAGCACTTATTTGGCAACACACAGCTACCAGAGGTGGAGCCCAGTTCATAATCTTCTGCTGAAGATTAAAAATGCCAAAAAAGAGGCATCTTTGGAGTGATGCCACAGAAGAACCACTTTTGGTTCTCTAAAGAACCTTTTAATAGATGGTCCTTTAAAGAATCATCCTGTTAAATGTAAAAAAAAAAAAAAAAAAATCCTAAAACAATACATACAACTTTAGTTTTAAGAGTGTAACGGTATCAGCAACTTTTTGTAAGCCAATTTGTGATGTGTTAAGCAAAAAAGCAGCCATGAGAGCACTATTCAAACACAAAAACCTGAAAATAAAACAAATACTAAAGTGGCACACATGTTGCGTTCGTGCTGCCCTTGCTTCAAAAAGTCAGTGAGAAGAAAACCATGTGAAAACAGTGACGTGAGAGACTGTTTGTGACTGGGGAAAGCTGCTTAATTAGGATGAGGCAGAAGTGGTTACTGGGCTGTGTGTACAGTGCTGAGAGTGTGATGAAGTGCACCTGGAACCCATTATAGGAGAGAGAAAGAGAGGGTGAGAGGAAAAAAATGAGGGCACTTTCAAGATACTGTTATCTCATCCACTTTCTCATGATGTCAGCCTATAACCTTCACTCGTTTTAACAGGAGCAGTTACTTTGTAACATCATGTTAACACGAATGTGGGCCTTCTGGTCACATTACATGGAAAATGAGTAAAACCTTCTTTTGCAGTGTTACCAACTTAGAAGTATACAACCAGTAACCTTGCTGAGCATGCAAAGAACACATTATATTTTCTACCCCAGATCAGTTGCTACCAAGATATGCAAATATGATGTTTTGTGAAAGAGGACAATTCTGAAATACTGAGAATAAACCTGAGAAACAACCACCTCAACTAGACAATCTTTATGGCAAAGCAATGGCTGTCTTTAAAAAAAAAAAAAAAAAAAGTTTTTTTAACGAACCATCCACTGAAGGGTTCTCTAGGGAACCAAAAGTGGTTCTTCTGTGGCATCGCTCCAAGGAATTTTTTTGAGCAACCTTCTTTTAAAGAGCAAATTTAATCAAAATTTTAAAATGTCTACTTACTGCGGTTAAGCACTGACATGCAGGAGATAAAAGTAAAGTTGGCACACCAGTAAGAACAAATACAGTGTCTTTGCCTTTCCTCTAGGAGTAAAGACAAACACAGAGTGAACCAGAGGAGGGACTTCAGGAAGTTTTTAGTGGAGCTTTTGGGCGGCCTCCCCTTATTTGGCTATGAGGATTTCATAAGAGAGAGATACAATCTGACTGAAGGCTAATCTCTAAATGGCCTTGTCTAAACTCCAACCTCGCTATAGCCTTTTCACTTTGGTGTCTATATACTCTATATCCTCTACTATAAACACACACATTAAATGTTAGAAAGAAGAAAAAGGAACTCTGTTTAATCACAAACAAGTGCCTTAAAATGTACAACCAAGACTGTTAGATCTTGGGTTTCAGAAGACCTAATCAAAATAAGAGCACACATCCATGCTCAAATAAACCCAACTTCACTTTGCATGTTTGTTGCATGTGTGACAATTAGGCCATTCACTAATACTTTTTGTAACAACCTAATAAGCTAATTTAGAAGGCCAAGAATCAGAGTCAGAAAACTTTACAGAAGAAATTGCTTATGTTCCAACTGCACAGACACACAGTGACACAGAGACAAGAACAACAGAACATATAAAGTCTATATAAAGCTAATTAAAACAAGAAAAAAAAAACTCAATATGGAATATCCTATACTATATACACAAATGCTGGGTATAAATACTAAAGATAAGTAACTGACAGTTAGGTGAATAACTAATAACACAGATGGTGGTTAGGAGTATGTTACTGCACATAGTACAGATCAGTAGTATATAAGTAATACTGACATAAATAGTGATATTTTACACGGAAAGACTACTGCACATAATAATATATTGTACATAATGAAATGATTTAGCACCCATTGCGAAAACTGCACATGATACTGCACATGGTAAGACTATTGCTCATAGCTATTTGAAACCCAAATAAGAAATTGCACAACAAAGTAGCATCAGGTTATTGTAGAGGTTATTATGTGGATGTGTGATAGAGGGAGGAGTTGTAGAGTCTGATGGTGGTGAGAAGGAAGGATTTCCTGTGGTGTTCGGTGGAGCACTTTTTGCTGTTGAGTCTGTGGCTAAAAGCACTTCTCAGTTCAGGCACCACACTGTGGAGTGGGTGATCAGCACTGTCCAGGATGGACTGAAGTCTAGACAATGTTCTTTCAGCGACAGTTTTCACGTTGTCAAGTTCCCCACCCACCCCTTTCTTGAGCAGTTTGTTAAGTCTCCTGGTGTCTGCCACTTTCATGCTGCCACCCCAGCACACCACAGCATAGAAAATGGTGCTGGCCACTACAGACTCGTAGACTCTAAAAGACAGATGCTTCATCCTCTTCATTAGCCTGCTCTCAATGCTGTTGCTATGTCAACCTCCTAAGAAAGGGCCCTTAAGCAGCCTGACACTAAAGACAACACAGTAACATCATTCACACTCTCAATACTGTATGGTCAGAAAATCAGATAAGAAAGCAGATAATAATATTGCCATGTTTACTTAATAACTTGGGATATGAATATTAAAATGTTCTTAAAATGTCACATCACACATTGACAGCTGTCTTTTAAGCATTATAGATCGTGGCTGCATCCCAATGTAAACTACAGTGATCTAAAGTAAAGCAACTGGGGGCAAATGGTTTTCATGTAAAGCAGGAGGTCTTGCCAAAAATATGATGTACATTAAATTAGCAAAAGATCTTTTTTTCAGAGAAAGGCTCCATTACTTTGCTTTTCACTGGTGTTGATGTTGTGGCACACTGCCTCCTAGTGGCAATAAGTAAGTAGAGCATAGAAATGAACTCAAACCAACTTTCTAAGGATTCAACAAATTCAAAGAATTTTTCTCCAAGTTTCCCCTTTATTTCGAGAGACCTCTAAAATCCTAAACTATTTACAAATTCCACTCTAGATGTGTACAATGTCATAAAGAGCACAAAGGGCAGCCTTTGAATAAAAGGCTGACATTTAAAAAGTTGACATCTTTTCAGTTTACTTGATCCATTACATTTTTAAGAGTCTTTTATCCTTTCTATTCCTCCCTCCCATTGTTCAACTGACATCATAGCTATAAATGTGCACTTTGTGGTATATATTCTGTATTCTTTGTATTTTCTGTACGTAAGATCTAGATTGTACATCATATTGTATTGTTCATTTGTATGCTTATACACTATCATGTATATATATATGTATGTATGTATGTATGTATGCGTGTGTGTATATATATATATATATATATATATATATATATACATATATATATA
>JBBPCZ010151368.1:0-18722 GCA_037974445.1 Brycinus macrolepidotus | reverse complement strand
CTTTGTGAGATGTACTGTCCTGTCGTAAAAAAAAAAATATATATAAATATATGTATATACGGCACAAAGACGAGAGTGCTTTTCTAGATAAGCCCACTGGGTTTATTAGGAGCTGGATGAGATTGCATATTCACTACCTTGAATAAGCCTGTGACCTTCAGAAGTGAAGTGTAAGAGCGTAAAAATATCTATCGGCCTGGAAGGCTGTTTAGAGACAAACTGGAACACCTTCATTAAATGCCGCAAAAACTAGCAGTTCTGGGACAATTTTTTTACATATTCCATCAAATATCATCTCTGATATTCAGATATTCTGTTGAGTTGTGGTGGTACAACTGGAGGGCTGCCTTTTTTATTATTGTTGCACATATTTTTTGCAAAAATACAACATCATGTCAATTTCATGTTAAAGTTATGAGTAACAGACACAGCTGGCTATATTTATATTTATAGTGCAAATAAATTTTTGATTGTACGGAAAATAACTAGAAAGAGAAAACGCATAAATTTTTGGCGTTTATCATATTGTGTGATTATACATTCAAGGGAAACTCAAGTGGCTGCATTGATTGTTATATTTATTGCCAATTTAATGTCATGGCCGTGCCTTGAGTGCCACACCCCTGGTCAGGAGAGTCACCGGGGACCTGAGCCTGGCACCTCTATGCTGTCCAAGCAGACCACTCAGGTCTGGTCCTGGTGCTTCCCAGGTCATTCCTTGTTACATCACTGTGGGCTCTGCTTAAGGGGTTTTGACAGTCACTCAGTTTCACGTGAAGCTGCAGCAGTTATGGATAGATTCTCTTCTCTGGCCTTAGAGCTGTTCTAGCGGCATCACTATTTGACACTGCACCTCTGGACTGCTTCTGTTTAGTTAGAAACTGATTAACGTTCCAGTTTCATGAAGCTGCCCCAGTCCACTTCCTCGTTTGTTCACACTGCTGTCAGCACTCATTGAGTTCTCTTGTTTGCATTCTATGAGTGCCTGTAAAGCTTCACAAGTTTTTCCTGTGAGAGCGTCACCCTGATACACACCACGCATCATGGCATGTAAACAATTGAATTGAGTCAGTAGAATATTCAATAATAGATAATAATAATGATTTCCATCCTATCACTGAACTATTACTTTCATATAAAGTTGGATAAAGTCTTAATCTGAGCATTTTGTTCAATCCTGTCACACGCACCAGATCGTGACGTGCACGGGACTCAGGAAATGACGCACGTCACGGGGGACATTTAAACGGCATGGCGGCAGCTTCAAATTGCTCAGTCATTGAGTCGAGTTTCCTGGCCAGCTCACCTGTATTAGTGGTACCGTGAGTAACCCGGGTTCTTATTACCTAACTCTTCCCCTTTCTGTGTGTGTGAGTGAGAACGCCGACTCCGGTGGGAATCGTGACTCTGTATTCAGAGAGTTCTCAGAGCAAAGCGCGTGGTCTTGCCAACTCACTTCGCCTCTGTCTGCGATTGGGTTCATCCACCACGCTACACTGGTCTAACCGTGGTTCTAGTTCATCTCTCGTCCGCCCCGTGACAGAATGACTGAGCCCACAACGGTGAACCCAGCGGACTTTTCTAAGCTGGTGGAGATGGTTAACTGCCAAGCAGTGGAGATAGTGAACCTGCGTAAGGAGGTAGGCGAGCTTCGTCACCACCTCGTCACTCTGGAACAGGCTCACATCACCCTGTCTGCGAGGCAGCCAGCTCCCCAGGACGCAGTCCAACCCTCTGCCTCTCCCCCCCTCTCTATTCCTAAAATAGCGCTCCCTGAAAAATATAACGGTGTGGAGGGAAAGGTTGATGTCTTTTTAACTAACCTGTCTCTGGTCTTTGAGTTTCAGCAGGAGCGGTATCCCTCGGACCAGAGCCGGATCGCTCTCCTGGTTTCCCTCCTCACCGGGCAGGCAGCTGAGTGGGCCACGGCGGTCTTGCGGTCGGATTCGGATGTGGGATATTCCTATCCGGATTTCGTCCGCCAGCTCAAGGCCGCCTTCCAACACCCTGAGAGCGGTCAGCCGTTACACGGCGGAGTTCCGCGCTCTGGCCGTGCAGACGACGTGGAGCGACTCCGCCCTTCGCACGGTGTTCTACGAGGGGCTGGCTCCGCGCCTCAAGGACGAACTCACCGGACGGGAGCTCCCCGACACGCTGGAGGGCATGATCCAGCTGGCCCTGCGAGTCGACCTCCGCATGAGCTCCCGCTCCAAGCCAGCACCCCGTGCGCCTGCGCCGCTGACATCACGCCCCAAGGCGGCATCCCCGGAATCCCCGGCACGCCCACCTCGGTCTCCACCTCCCTCAGAGGCCCACTCAGCCGGGGCCGGGGAACCCATGCAGATAGGGCGCGCCTCCCTGACCACGGCGGAGAGAGAGACGCGCTATCGCGAAGGCCTCTGCGCCTATTGCGCCTCTCCCGATCACCATCGAGCCACCTGTCCTCTCCGTCCAGGAAACGGCCGGGCCAGGTGAATAGGGGGAGGACCTCACCTGGTTTAAGCCTCGCGACCTCCTGCTTACCCACCGTTTCCCGCCTCACGCTTCAGGTACGCCTCTGGCTGGGCCACATCCGGATCGGAACCACCGCCTTCGTGGATTCGGGGGCGGCAGGGAACTTCATCAATCGTGCTTTAGCTGTCCAGCTGGGGCGGATTCAGAGGCGTTATCTCAGCCGGTCACCATCACCGCTATCGACGGTCGGTCCCTATCCACCGGACCATCACTCATCAAACTCCGCCCATCCAACTCACCATTGGTGACCACTCCGAGTCCCTTTCCTTCTTCATCACCTCTCTCACTTCAACTCCCGTCCTCCTGGGCTATCCCTGGCTGCGCGCTCACGACCCCCTCATCTCCTGATCCCAGAGCAAGATCCTCCAATGGGGGCCGACCTGTCGGGAGCTTTGCCTCCAAGCGATGGCTGAGACGTGCTCTGGGGGGTCCAGGGCCCCCGAAGTCGACCTCTCCTCCATTCCCGTCCCGTATCGCAACCTGGCGGGGGTCTTCTGTAAACATAGGGCGGTCCAGCTACCTCCCCATCGGTCCTACGACCTCGCCATCGACCTCCAGCCAGGCGCGGTACCCCCCCACGGCCGGCTGTATTCCCTGAGCGCAGAAGAGACCAAGGCTATGGAGGATTACGTCGCTGAGGGCCTGCGGAATGGGACCCTCCGCCCCTCCTCGTCGCCCGCGGCTGCGGGGTTCTTTTTTGTGAAGAAAAAAGACGGGGGGCTCCGCCCATGTGTCGACTATCGGGGGCTGAACAAACTCACTGTCAAGAACCGTCATCCACTCCCCCTGACCAACACTGCCCTGGACTCCCTCTCTGGTGCCACCATCTTTACGAAATTGGATCTGCGGAGCGCCTACAACCTCGTACGCATCAGGGAGGGGGATGAGTGGAAGACGGCGTTCATTACTCCCACCGGCCACTACGAGACACTGGTTATGCCGTTCAGTTTGTGTAACAGTCCTGTGGTGTTCCAGCAATTCATTAACGACGTTCTTCGTGACATGCTGGGTCGGTGGTGTTTCGCCTACCTGGATGATATCCTGATATATTCTAAGACCTATGAGGAGCATACCCAGCATGTCAGGGCAGTTTTAAAGAGGTTGCTGGCCCATCAGCTGTTCTGCAAGCTGGAGAAATGCGCTTTCCACCAGCGCTCCACCACATTTCTTGGTTTTATTATCTCCTCCCAAGGTGTGGCCATGGATCCCCAGAAGCTGGACGCTGTGCGTAACTGGCCCCTACCCGCTATGCTTAAGCAGCTACAGCGCTTTCTGGGGTTCGCGAACTTCTATCGTCGCTTTATCTGGGGCTTCGGTTTGGTTGCGGCGCCTCTCACTCCCCTCACCAAACCGAACGGCAGCCACTTCTCCCTCACCCCGGACGCCACGCAGGCTTTTCATCATCTGTGTCGGCTGTTCACTACAGCTCCCATCCTCCTTCATCCAGATCCCTCCAAGCCGTTTGTTGTCGAGGTGGACGCCTCCGATGTGGGCGTAGGAGCCATCCTCTCGCAGCGAGGTCCAGACCAGAAACTACATCCTTGTAGTTTCTTTTCTAGAAAATTCAACCCCACTCAGCAGCGCTACGGGGTAGGTGACCGCGAGCTGCTGGCCATCAAGTGGGCTCTAGAAGAATGGCGTCACTGGCTCCAGGGCGGCCGTGACCCATTCATGGTCTGGACGGACCATCAGAACCTGATCGCCATCCAGCAGGTGAGGCAGCTAAACCCGCGACAGGTGCGGTGCGCGCTGTTCTTTGAACAGTTTAATTTCGTTTTATCCTACCGCCCGGGGTCGAAGAACATCAAGGCGGATGCCCTCTCGTGTCAACACCAAATCGAGAGCCCCCGGGCAGAGCCCGCGCCTGTCCTCCCTGCACACCTCATCATGTCTCCTCTCCGGTGGGAGTTAGAAGACCAAGTCCGCCAGGGTCAGGCCTTGGAACCAGCTCCGGCAGGCACCCCGCCTGGATGCCTCTTCGTCCCCTCTGGTCTCCGCTCGAACGTCCTCCAGTGGGGCCATTCCTCGACCATCGCGGGCCACCCAGGCTTCTCGCGCACTCTCTCGCTCCTCCGGCGCGCCTTCTGGTGGCCCACCATCAACGCCGACACCAAAAAGTTCGTCCAGGCGTGCGCGGTGTGTGCCAGGTCCAAAACCCCGAACCAACCCGCTCCCGGGGACCTCCAACCCCTCCCAGTCCCACGACGCCCCTGGTCACACATCGCGCTGGATTTCATCACCGGCCTGCCGGAGTCCGACGGGAAAACCACCATCCTCACCATTGTGGATTGTTTTTCCAAGGCCGTTCACCTGGTGGCTCTCCCTGGACTCCCCTCAGCCAAAACCACCGCCGAACTGATGCTCGAGCACGTAGTCCGACTGCATGGGTTCCCCCAGGACATCGTCTTGGACAGAGGGCCCCAGTTCACCGGCAGGTTCTGGAGAGCCTTCTGCCGTCTGATCGGGTCTACTTGCAGCCTGTCCTCTGGATTTCACCCCCAGACCAACGGTCAGATGGAGCGGGCCAATCAACAGCTGGAGCGCTTTCTGCGGTGCTATGTCGCCGATAAACAGCGCTCCTGGGCCAAATACCTCATCTGGGCCGAATTATCCCTCAACCTCCTCACCTCCTCCGCGACTGGACTCAGCCCATTTGAGGTATGTTTCGGGTATCAGCCTTCCATCTTCGGACACCAGGAACCGGAGGTTGATGTCCCGTCGGCCCAACAATTGGTCCGCAGGTGCCGGCGCCTATGGCTCCAAGCCCGCAGAGCCATACAGAGAGCCAATGACCGTTACACCACCCAACACCGGCGCCGGCACCCCCCGGGACGACTATTCCACGTTGGTGACAGGGTCTGGCTTTCCACCCGCAACCTTCATCTGCACACCGACTCCCGAAAACTCTCGCCTAGATTCATCGGCCCCTACAAAATCACACACCGGATTAACCCTGTCACATTCAGGCTCCAGCTGCCTGCCTGTCTCCGGGTCCACCCAGTTTTCCACACCTCTCAACTAAAGCCTGTGTTTTTCTCCCCTCTGTCTCCCCAGGTCCCAGATCCTCCTCCGCCTCGGATAGTGGACGGTGGCCCCGCCTACACGGTCCGGCGGATCCTCGACTCGCGACGGCGTGGCACCCAGTACCTCGTGGACTGGGAGGGCTACGGTCCGGAGGAACGGTCCTGGGTCCCCGGCCGCCACATCCTGGATCCGTCTCTCATCCGGGACTACCGTCGTCGGGTCTCCTCCCAGCCAGGTCCGTCTGGTGCCAGTCCTGGAGGGGGGGGGTACTGTCACACGCACCAGATCGTGATGTGCACGGGACTCCGGAAATGACGCACATCACGGGGGACATTTAAACGGCATGGCGGCAGCTTCAAATCGCTCAGTCATTGAGTCGAGTTTCCTGGCCAGCTCACCTGTATTAGTGGTACCGTGAGTAACCCAGGTTCTTATTACCTAACTCTACCCCTTTCTGTGTGTGTGAGTGAGAACGCCGATTCCGGTGGGAATCGTGACTCTGTATTCAGAGAGTTCTTAGAGCAAAGCGTGTGGTCTTGCCAACTCACTTCGCCTCTGTCTGCGATTGGGTTCATCCACCACGCTACACTGGTCTAACCGTGGTTCTAGTTCATCTCTCGTCCGCCCCGTGACAAATCCGGTGACACCTAACAGGCTGGTTGCACAGTTCAAACTAGAAGTGCAGGTTGAGGAAAAATCCACTTTTTAACTATTGTCTTAAAATGAAAAACAGACTGTTGGTCAATTGTGGTCAGAGAAAGGGGCTGAAAGACGGATTCCTACAGGGGCACGCACCAGAATTTGTCAAAACACTGAGTGCCAGTTTTCCTCGGCTTCAGGCATCTCTCTAGCCTGAACACTCTTAGTTATTTCTGATAATTAAAGAAACTGAAAGCCTCACATCTAGCTAGCAAACCAGAGCAGCTGGAAACTATCTGGACTGCATGGTGCATCAGATGCCTGACAATTCTGACTATCAGCAAGGACCTGGAGGGTTTCACTAGTGACTAAAAAACATTTAGCTTAATAAAAACTTGTTTCCCATCTGACTGATATAACATGACTCACAGAACTGTGTGGAAAAAGGTAACATCATTCATTCAAGTGGTTTTACCATTTTCATATACTGAACCATTTTCTGAACCACTTATCTCTAACCAAGGTAGGGAGTGTGCGTGTGTGTGTGTGTGTGTGTGTGTGTGTGTATATATATATATATATGCAAATAAAATCTAGAGATTTCTTTTTAATTCTTCACTGCAGCCCTAAAAATTGAATTAAATGGGTTCTCGGGTGTTCAGGAGCAATGAAAGCACAGTCTGAAAAGACTTTTCAGAAATGCTAAAAATAGTTATTAGCATATAGATTAATTTACTTGGTAATAATTGTTAACAACATCTAATGTGTTACAATCACCCAGCACTATTTGCATAAAAAAATCTCAGCCGGTTCAAGGCATCATCTAGTCTTCCTCTAGGCCACATTATGCCAGCTGTTCTCAGGTTGGTCACTATTACCCCTCCAGATTTTATCATGTACAGCAAGCTGTGTTGGAGTGAAAAATATGGACCCTCAGAACTGGTCTCAGGACCACTGCTTTACACTATTGAACTGAACTGTGCCCTCTACTCCCACTAAGAGCTCTGCATGATTTTTTCACCTGGAACTCAGAAGAAATGTCCTCGTTTGGAACGGCAAGGCCAAGCAGTGTTTGTGCAGCTGAAAATGTGGCGAAAGGTCACACGCTCGTCTCATCAGAGCTAAAGTGACCCGGGTGAAAAGGAGCCTCCTGAGAACATCATTACCATAATCTTAATGTCATCATCTTCTGAAGGCTTTTGTCTCCGAATCCAAGACCCTCTATTCAGTGAAGACCTCGATGAGCATTTCTTTTGAGTCTCCAACGAACGCTGACATTTGAGACATTGAGGGCTGAAGCTAAATTTACAGTGTCTATAGAGGCGAAGATGAAAAAGTATTCAACAGGAAAAAAATGCATAACAAAAACTGAATATCCCTCACTAGTATTCACATTAAACGCCTGAAAGAGAAGTGAAGATGATAATTTGACAAAAAAATCTAATTTACACAATCCTTCCTTCACCCTGAAGGTTGATCAGACAACACTTTAAGGTGTCCCCATTGCTGACACAGTTGTTCTGTCATTGCACACACAGCTTGTATAATCTCCATAGAAGAGCACTGACCAATAGAATGGGATGCTCTGGAGCAGCCACACATGACCCTAAGGTTCAGTTTAATTCAATTCAATTCAATTTTATTTATATAGCACTTTTTACAACTGATGTTGTCACAAAGCAGCTTTATAGAATCCAGGTCCGAGCCCCTAGAGAGCCAAAGGCTACAGAGGCAAGGAAAAACTCCCTACAGTTGGAGGAAGAAACCTCGGGACGAACCAAGACTCAAGAAGGGAACTCATCCTCCTCTGCTCAGAGAGTTGGAGAGTGAAAAACAAAAGTCTCTAGGAGATAAATATCAATAGAAGGCCTTCATGTATAGACTTCATCATTGCTGAACAGCTGCCAATTTATGACTAACGGAGGAGGAACAGTTAGAGTCAGTAGTGGTAGTTTTTGTTGGAGAATGAGTGAGGAGGTACAGTTAAGAGTCAATAGAGGTAGTTTTTGTTGGAGTCAATGTAAGGAGGAACAGTTAGAGTCAGTAGTGGTAGTTTTTGTTGGAGTCAGTGTGAGGAGGTACAGTTAGAGTCAGTAGTGGTAGTTTTTGTTGGAGAATGAGTGAGGAGGTACAGTTAAGAGTCAACAGAGGTAGTTTTTGTTGGAGTCAATGTGAGGAGGAACAGTTAGAGTCAGTAGTGGTAGGTTTTGTTGGAGTCAGTGTGAGGAGGAACAGTTAGAGTCAGTAGTGGTAGGTTTTGTTGGAGTCAGTGTGAGGAGGTACAGTTAGAGTCAGTAGTGGTTAGTTTTTGCTGGAGAATGAGTGGGGAGGTACAGTTAAGAGTCAATAGAGGTAGTTTTTGTTGGAGTCAATGTGAGTAGTTGTTTGAGATTCTCTAGTCCACAGTAACAGGAACAACAATCTCCACCAGAGCTCTGAGCAGGAGTTGCCCTTGAATGGGGGAGGAGCATGTGGGGAGTACAAAGCAGCCGAAACAGTGAAGACACTTGGACAAGGGACCCCATCGACTGCAGAGCCGTGACCTGGAGCACCAATGACGGTCAGTTGGGCTAGACGGAAGGTCATCATTACAGGACAAGCATGGGCCAGAGGGTTATAAAGCCCCCCCCCCCCGCTGTTGAGTTGTGCAAATGTATCCTGTTGCATAGCTTGAAAAGACGTCCTTATGTGGTTTCTGACACTGGGTGACATACTATTATTTAGAAGAATGAACAAAAGTACAGACAAAGTGTCCTAGTTTTGGCCAGTATTATACAGTATCAGAAACCACATAAGCAAGTCTTTTTGAGATTGCTTAACACCTCAGAGTTTGGCTGATCATCTATAATTGGAGTAAGGTACATTTGCTGATTGGCAGGACTATCACTTTAAGGGAAATCTGGTCTTTTCTATTCTAGCCATTCATTAGTTACATTGGCTAACAGTCTTATTTGATCTTGTGCAGTAGATCGTTTACCAACATACAAT
This sequence comes from Brycinus macrolepidotus, assembly GCA_037974445.1. Classification (NCBI taxonomy): domain Eukaryota; kingdom Metazoa; phylum Chordata; class Actinopteri; order Characiformes; family Alestidae; genus Brycinus; species Brycinus macrolepidotus. The sequence goes on along the minus strand of JBBPCZ010151368.1, from coordinate 9,557 downwards.
CAGAAAAATGCTGCTGCTAACGCTAACTTAAAGATTTAGGCAGCAAATGTGGAAACTCCACCGAGAACCTGCTTAAACCAGAGTTATTCTTCTGCTCAGAAACATTAATTCCAACTTTGTCTTTGCTATAGTTTGGAAGCTGCTATGCCAGAAATGTTGGTCATGCTTCATTTTGATCGTCTCTTATAGATTATCTACAGATACTTTACTAGTTAACAGAGTATCTGGTGAAACAGGTTAGGTTTAGAGTTAGAATTAGATTTAAATTTTGGTTTAAGGTCAAGGTTAGGGGATAGGTTTAGGTTTACGGTTAGATTCAACTAAACCTTTTATATACATCTTAATGATCAGATGCATTTAATAGATATTTAGCTGATCGTTAGTTAAATACAAGGTGTGCATCTTCAGTGGACCATCCAAATAAAGTGTTACTAAAATATCTAAAACCAGACAACATCACTGATATGATATGATTGATATACACCCTACATGAACCCGAGAGGTTACGGGTTCTGCAAGTGTTTTAGAGACAATGGCCACATATAAAACCAAGAACACAAAAACCATTTGAATGCTTGGTTGGTTGGTTTTCTAGTTAAAAAGTTCTTTTTTGTGATGGAAAAATAGGATATAGGTTTTCTTTAAATGGATCTATGTGGTACCAAAAAGGGTTTCGCTACACTAATGATACGAGTCAAATAACCCATACAGAAATATATATAACCATGAATGCACTGAAACCTCCACATAAATATCCACATTTTTAAACATAAGAAATGGATGTATTAAGTAGCAAAGGTTTTCTTTTATTCGCTGCTAAAAAGCTGCTGTGGAAGCTGCACAAACAAAACAGAGATCCACCAAATCTCAGTGGCCCCAGCCATGTGGAACGAACAACCCATGAGCAACCAACAGTTCCATTCTGAAAAAGGTTTCCAGTGCTTGCTTGTCAAACTAACAGTCACTCCCTACTGGTGCTACTGGAAACTGCCCCAGATGTGCATAATATGTGTGTACAACACACCCATTGTTTTAAATTATAAAAAAGGTAATTATCTCTGTTCGTTCTGATTTATTGATTTTCCTAAATTGCTTATTATGCCAGCTTAATAAACCACATCAAACTGTCATTTCAAAACACAAAAGAAATTTGTTTTCCACAATTTGGGTACACTAGAAGTGTAGTACATGGACTACACTCTTAAGAAAACAGAAATAGAAAAAAATATGTTCACTTTTGAGCTTCTTTAAGAATAGATGGTGCGTTTTCTGACATTTAAGTCTATCAACCTGATCATCAGTCACGACAGGCAGAATCCATCGGTGAGTCATGATGCTGAGAAAACGAGAAAAGTGCTGATCAAAGAGTTGAATCAGGACTAGCTTTCATGGTCATGTTTCCAGGTCAGGGCGGCCAGCGGTGAGTCACCCTGCTTCGGTTTTATCCTGTTTCTACTTCTGACCGTCCTGACAGTGGGCAGATACTCCGCCAGCAGCGGGAATTCAATTAAGCAAGTTTCAGTAAGGCCACTGCAAGATCCATTAAGGCAACATGTCAAGAAGCTCTATGAGCAATATGATTTACAAAGCCAGTATTGTACCTCAGAGAGAGAGAGAGAGAGAGAGAGAGAGAGAGAGAGAGAGAGATCAGAGGAAGGTTGTTTGTAATATCTGAGATGTGCATTAGCAGTGCAGGGCTCGGTCAGGTCTTACTGCTGTAATTAATTCTACCCGCCTCTAATAAAGTTAAGTGCCCTTAAGTGGACGGACCAGAGAGGGAGGGAGGGGTCTGAAGGTGACTCCATGGAGATGGGGTGACAGACAGGCATGGGGAGAATTGTGATGAGAAAGGAGAGATTGGGAGGTGGGCGTCAGATCTGGGAACAGAAGTACAAAAGGACATTCAGCACCTGCTGCTCATATTAAAGGAATAATTCAGCTGTCCCAGATATGCAGAAAATGTATGTACAATATACCCATAGTTTTAAATTATTAAAAAAGTAATTATTTCTGTTTTTGTTCTGATTCATTGATTTTCCTGAATTGCTGATCATACTAGCACTGAGGAAAATTTGTTTTACAAAGTTTGGGTGCTTTAGGAGTATAGTACATACACCATACATAATAAGAAAACACAAAAAGAGCTGGGGACAGAAGTACAACAGGATGTTCAGCATCTGCTGCTCATAAAGGAATAATTCAGGAAAAACAAAAATGTATAAAGCATCCCTCTTTCTCCAAATGTAGAGGATCAGACAAGACGCTTGGTGTCCTAAGATTGCTTCTTTAATTGTTTTCCACTGGACTTCCATACCATATTCCATATGAAGTACATTTCATTCGTAAAAATAGTGTCAGGGGCTCCCACGTGGCTCTAAGCATTGGGTCTATCATCAGAAGATCATACATATAGTCTATTTGACAAGAGAAAATTGCATGATCTTGATGATTCACCAAACTACACCTTTAATAGCTCCTCATACACTTTGTCAAACAGGACACTCAGTCCATGATCGCACACTGGAGTCAGACAGTACGAGGCAATGAGCTTGGAGACGTTACGTCAGAGAGTGTAAAACAGTATAACAGGTACTGTTTAATCTGTGAAAATGTTATTGGGGTGCTAAGATTTATGTTCATACATTTGCGTACAAGGACACAGGAAGAAGAGGAGCTAAGAAGAGAACAGGATTGTACTGCAAATGCTACGACTACTACTACCAGTAATAATAATAATAGAAATTAAATTTCCTTATTACATAATATACGCTCAGCCACAACATTAAAACCACTGGCAGGTGAAGTGAATAACATTGATGCTGGGATAGGGGTGGTAGTAGCCTAGTGGGTAAAACACTTGCCTGTGAACCCGATGACCACAAAGTTGCAGGTTCAAACCCTCACTTTCTACCATTGTGTCCTTGAGCAAGACACTCAGTTGCTCCAGGGGGACTGTCCTTGTAACTAATTATACTAAGTTGCTCTGGATGAGGGCATCTACCAAATGCCATAAATGTAAATGTAAATGGATATTGAAGGGTGGGATGTTATCTAAGATCTGAGACACTTTGACAAGAACCAAACTGATGTCTTGATGACTGTGTCAGAACATCCACAACATGACAGGTTTTGTGGGGGGTTCCTGGTATGCAGTGGTCAGTACCTACCAAATGAGGTCCAATAAAGAAGAACCGAAGAACCGGTGACAAAGTCATGACTCATCAGGGAGTGAAGTCTAGCCCGTCTGGTCTGATCTAACATAAGATCTGGTGTAGAACAAACTGTTGAAGAAGTTCATGCTGCTCTGATAGAAAGGGGTCAGAACACACAGTGCAGCGCCCCCTGCTGTATATGGGGCTGTTTAGCTGCAGACCGGTCAGAGAGCCCATACTGACCCCTGTCCACCACTGAAAGTGCCTACTATGGGTAAGTGATCATCAGAACTGGACCATGGAGTAGTGGAAGAAGGTGGTCTGGTCTGATGAATTTAAATGCCCAGGTGCCTGTGCTTTGCTTACCTGGGTAAGAAATGGACCAGGATGCGCTATGTGAAGAAGGCAGGGTTGAAGAGGCAGTGTGATGCTCTGGGTGATGATCTGCTGGGAAACCTTGTGTCCTTCATTCATGTGGATGTTACTTTAACATGGACCACCTACCTATATACTGTTGCAGATCAAGTTCAGCCCTTCATGGAGACGCTGTTTCTAATGGCAGTTTAGAAATGATCCCCCCACACTGCAAACACTGTTCAGGAACCGTCTGAGGAATATGACCAGCAGATCAAGGTGTTGATTTGACCTCCAAATTCTCCAGATCTCAATCCTCAATTGAGCATCTGTGGGACAAACTAGTCTGATCCATGGAGGCCCCACCTTACAACTTACAGGACTTGAAGGATTTGCTGCTAACATCTTGGTGCCAACAGCTTTAGTGGCAAAATATCTGATAAAGTAAAATGGATGCAAAAAAAAAAAACATTCCTGCTGGGAGAAGGACTGAGGAGAACCCACTACAGAAGTAATCTGTCACTCTCTGCAGAATGCAGGCCTGCTTTTTAGCAGTCAAACATGTTTTGAAAGACATTTCATTAGGAATCTCTAGCTCTGAATGACCAAACGGGCTGATAAACTGCAGGGCAGATGAGATCGACAGATGATTAGATCCAGAGCTATTGGCTATTTTTTTATTATTATTATTATTGAGATCCAGGGCTATTCATAAAACATTAGAGGCTGTAGGCCTGGATGCCCAGACTTAACTATGCCCCTGGCTACGCGTTCTGAATTCATTTTGAAAGCCTTGCGTTCTCCATGTGAATTCGTGTGCAAAGTATGAGCTGCTTATTTGCTGAATATTACCTGCTGAGAAAACAAAAACAAGTAAAATATGACCTGTGCAAACATTATGGCACATTTTAGGTCTTATATCCTTCCAGTATGTTACACTCAGCTCACTTAAAGAAAAATGTCCTATTTGTGTTCTCTTTAACACACTTATTTAACTTATTTTCACTTCATCAGAAATGTAAATTTTGGCTTTTTTTTCATTGTATATTTTGTCTGCGACTATATATTATATGTAAAATCACTTTATTCTTAATTCTTGGGCTCTGAATTCTGACAATATCTTGTTTTACCATTTCATCACATATCTAGGCTCCTTTTCAGGAACACCGGGAAGGTGTATTAAGTTGGGATGCTGAAACAGGTGATGCCATGCAAAACTCTTGAGACCCGGCTAACCCTTCTATCTTCTTCTGAATTAACTTTATGCAAACAAACTGAGCGGTGACCAACCAGGTCATGGTGCTAAACTGAAAATGCACCATTGAAATAATTTTGGGTTAATTTTTACTTTAAAATAAATAGGCCCAAGAATGGCTTACAACCCCCCAAAGTAGCCAGCAGTGAGGGCGGTAATTCAGTTTGTGGTGATGAAACTGAATAAAAATGTATATGTTCTAAAAACATATAAATAAAACAGAAAATGAAAATATACCACTTTGCAATAAGCACATGAGAGTTTTCACAGTCTTTTCTACATGAAAATTAGTTCTGGGTGTAACATTCTCCTTGTGTTTTTCTCCATCTTTTGGTTTTTGTATGATATTTGGGTCTTTTTCCCCTTGTTTTCTTGTCTATGTTGTTGTTTACATCTTCCATGTGCCTTTATTTACCTAGCCATGTGTCTGTGTATTCATGAGTTTGTTGTTGTTTTGGCCTTAGCCCCACCCCCTTGTTATCCTGCTCATCTGTGTCTTGTTCCTGACTCCTCCCCTACTCAGGTGTTCTCGTTTTCCTCGTTAGTATAAATATCCCTGTGTTTCAGCCTGTGTTTGTGGGCTTTTTGTAAATCATGCCATATGCTTCTGGCTGACTCTGTTCTTGTAATATTTCTGTAATATACCCTGCTTTTGTGCTTGTCTTTGTTTAATTTCCTAATCTTGTGTTCAAGTCTTGCCCTTTAGTATTCTTGCTAAGTTGCTCTTAATGTTTTGGCATGTTCTTGTTTTGTTTAACCCAGTGCCTCTTGTTTATGTTTGTGTTTTTGTTTCTTGTTTTTTGTATTGAATGTTTGCAGATCTTGCCTCGACCTTCACTCCTTACACCAGGATTTTAATTTAAAAATGTATTTTAATTTCAGTCATGCTGTCCAAGCTGTAGGTCACCGATGAGAGTTAAACAGTTGGGCTGCTGGACTGATTGAATAATTGTAAAGTCTTGTCCTCTATGAGAGACATCAGAATCCACAGAGAGCAATCAGGACAGCCCCCCACAGGTGTGAGAGAGGGTGGGGCAGGGTGCAGCAAAACTTTAGATGGTGGGGAGACCCCCTGATTGCCACTGAGAACAGAGAGAGAGACTGATGGTTATGATTGTCACTCGTTCCAAATGGGACCCCACTGTGCAGAGACTGATGGGAAACTTCGGAAAAAGTGACTGATTGCATGTCCTAAAATTGTGTGTCAGTAGAAAATAATTGCTAGGGACATTTCAGTAGTCACTGGATATTGGTAGAAACATGTAAATACCGTCCTTACACTTTTCTACACCCTTGAGTCCAGTCAGGCAAAAAGACTCATAGAATGCCAGCCATTTGTGTAGAAGTTAAATTTGTTTGAGAAAACATTCCTGCTGGGAGCTAATCAGAAACTTTTCCTATCAAGGACTGTGATAAACCCACCACAGAAGTAATCTGTCACTCAATGCAAAATGTCAGCGCTCAGTGCAAAACTATCATATGTGCTTTGAAAGACACTTCATTTTAGATCTCCAGTTCCGAGGAACCAGATGGGTCGATAAATCACTCCTTGTTCTTTGGAACTCACGTTTGGGTTCATTGAGATGTTCCTTAAGTGGCCCTTTATACATATTTATCTTGAAGTTTACCATTCAAAACCAATGAACACAGTCATAACGTGTCTTCTGAGTGTTTATATTCAATGGCAATGATGGTAAAATAGTGAAAAATCAGAAAAAGAGAAAAAGAGGGATTATTTTGCCTAGTTGGACTAAAGAAGCAAAGTTTGGACTTTAAAGGCTGATCAACTACAAGTGGGCTGAGTGTAAATGCTGTAAATTTGATTGTTGTAATAATGACATTATTCTGTATTATACAGTTTAGCTGGGAGGTATCTTCTCCTATATTGTATTGTCCATGTTATCTCCGTTATCCCTAGACATTCCAGGTGAATATAACACAAAACAGAAACACACCATTTTTCAAAAGCAAAATATTTGAGGCAGACACTGATCTTTTGCTTCCAACAATGAGAAAGTTGGTTGTGTGCACGTGTGTGTGCGTGTAAGTGTGTGTGTGTGTGTGTGTGTGTGTGTGCAGGGTACCCAGTTTTGACAGTGTGTCAGAAAGGCTCAGGGCCGACAGTCACCGGGGGCAACATGTCAGATGTCACATCACCACGGCAACAAGGGGAGCGGCTGCACCCGCTGGTGTGTATGAGGGTGTGTGGGGGTGTCTGAGGGTGGGGAGCCTGGTGGGCTGGTATGGGCACAGGGGCAGCAGGGTTTAAACTCCTATACCACCCACACATACACACACACACACACACATGCAAACAACATTGACACATACAAGCACACATATACACACTGCAGAAAAAACCAAGAGAGAGAGAGAAAGAAACAGAGAGAGAGAACCAGAGAAACAGAAACAGAGAAACAGAAACAGAGAGAAATAGAGAGAGAGAGAGAGAGAAAGAGATGAAAGAGAGAGAGACAGAGAAACAGAGACAGAGAAACAGAAACAGAGAGAAATAGAGAGAGAGAGAGAGAGAGGAGAGAGAGAAAGAGAGAGAGAGAGAAACAGAGAGAGAGAAACAGAGAGAGAACGAAACAGAGGGAGAAAGAGAGAGAAAGAGAGAGAGAGAGAAAAAGAAACAGAGAGAGAGAAAGATAGAGAGAAAGAGAGAGAAAGATAGAGAGAAAGAGAGAGAAACAGAGAGAGAGACAAACAGAAACAGAGAGAAAGAGAGACAGAGATAGAGAGAGAGACAGAGAAACAGAAAGAGAGAGAACGAAACAGAGGGAGAAAGAGAGAGAGAGAGAGAGAGAGAGAGAGAGAGAGAGAGAGAGAGACACTCTAATATAATGGGAAGGTCTTTTGGGAAGAACAGAGAGCAGAGTTCATCCGTCTCCATCCATCAGGACAGTGTGCCGCTCTCAGCTCTCCCACAGTCACACACCAGATTAAACCAGTCCACTACAATATCCTGAATAACGCTCTGCTGGAGAGGCTGGCCTGAATAGTGTTGTTTAGGCTTTGAATACTCAAATGTTAGAGTGTTCGTTTGTTCATTCTATATAGTTAATTTTCTTTTATCAAAATGTTTATCTTTTTTTGCCTTTTTACAAAGATGCTGAGAGTAACATCACATCAAATTAGCATTCTGTCAGAGACAGATGAGTCCAAGTGGATTTCTTTTCAGCTGGTGGTCTAGTGGTTAGGGAGTTGCCCCTGCGATCTGAAGGTTGTGGGTGCTAGTGGCACCACTGAGGTACCCTTGAGCAAGGTACCGTCCCCACACACTTCTCCCTTGGTGCCCCCCCACCCCCCACCCCCATTGGTGGCAGCCCACTTTCTCACTTGGTGAATGGGTTAAATGGGTTAAATACAGAGAAAGAATTTCACGCTGTGTGCTGTGCTGTGCTGTGTTCACGTGTGACTATAAGGGACCATTTTACTTTACTTTACTTTTGCTTTCCCAGACACGAGTCAGAATATAAAGTTGCAACTCAACAAGTTGTTTCTGTATTTTATATCAAATCCGTACTGATTTAGCCATTAGCCGTGCTGCTATTTCTCTTTATCTTGGCTCTGCAGCGGCTAAACAAGTGCCTAAACTCAACTCCTTCAGTCAAACACTCAGTGTTTATTAGAATTAGAGCCAATAATCTGAATTTGGCTGTTTGTGTTTATTTGAATATTTTTTTGCCATTTTATTATCTCACCTTTCACTTACTGAACTGATCTTGTTTCAGTCTTTCAAAGAGGAACAGGGGGATTGGAGGTGTGAAACTGAGTTTGGTTGTGTTAACTATGCCTCATGTTCTTGGAGAAAATGCCATTTTCCATCTTTATGATAGTAACATTTATTTAAAGCAGAGATAAATAAAGTGATCAACAGTGTTATAGAATTCTGTTTTGGATCTAAATAGATAAAAAAAAGGAACTGTTTTAATGCTTCAATATTAAAAATATACTTGAATATTAAAATAATACTTTAATATAATATAATATAATTGGGCCAGCCCAAACTGTACATGCACTGTTAAATATTCTTTCCATCTTATAAAGGAAACTTGTTTTTGATATATTTTCATTTATAGTTCTTCACTCAACAACTTTCCAGTTGAACAAGAATAAAAATCTGCAGTTTATGAAATAAATGGATAAGTGGAAAACTTTTGACTTGTAGTATAAAAAATGTGATCATTTTCAAAGAAAATCAATGTATGTAGTATAATAGAAATAAGTACGATTTTATTGGTTTCAATATAATGCCAAGTAAAGGAGCAAGTATTCATAGTTATTAACGTTATAATAAAGTTATATTTAGGATCTATTTCATATATAAATACAGTTTCTGTATTTATCCTCTATTTGTGACTAGTTAGGCCTGTCCCACCACATAATGTCAATTAAATCAGTACTTGCAAGCACTTATTATGGTAATTTCCCATATAATATCTATCCTGATTTGTCATAGTCATGATTTCTCCACTAATTTGTCCTGATTTGTTTAATTTGGTCTTTTTGTCTATAATTAGAACCTGTCTAATTAACACTGAAGGAAAGGACTTTGGTATCGTAGCAGTCAGCTCTAATTCATCGTTCAGCCTTCTTTACGATGGAGAACTCTCCAGTTCTGTGATTCATCACGTCAGACTCTCTTCTTCTGTTTTTCTCCCGCGACGTTGTGTGGCTCCTCAAAGCAGACAGATGGTCTTCGTCTTATTCGGTCATATGTCAAATGTGTGACCGTTGTATTGTTTCCGTTAAGGAACGCACAGACTTTCTCCACCCCCAGCCCCCCTCCC
>JBBPCZ010151351.1:0-18722 GCA_037974445.1 Brycinus macrolepidotus | reverse complement strand
TTGAAGGTCTCCACAATAGACACCGGGCTGTCTGATATGGTGAGGGGGAGCAGTGTTGTGGGATGTCTCCTGAAGTCCACTGCCATCTCTACGGTCTTGAGCGTGTTCAACTCCAGGTTGTGCTGACTGAGTACCAGCCGCTCAACTTCCTGCCGGTATGCAGACTCATCACCATGTTAAGCTTTAAAGATCTTTCTTTTCTGTGTGAATGTGTAGCTATTTATAATGAAATATTTATTAGTTGGACACAGTGACCTGTTTCCCCATTGATCTGAGATCAGATTTTATTTAATCGGAAAAATCCTTGTTTGAATGTCTCATTTTTATTCAGTCTTGATTATGATAAGCTTCAGTTTTCAGAGGCCGAAGGAGTGCAGGTTTTTCTCGACTGGAGAACATTTCAGCCTCACTCCAAGAGCGAGTAAAAAGAAGGTATCAGACCAAACACCACAGCGCTACCCTTAGCATCAGCTAGCGCTCGTCTCCAGCAGCCCACACCCCTCCGCTCTTTCCGAAACGGCGGTTTGTACCGGATTGGCTGTGCTGCAGTTAAGAGAGTGTGAGCGGTGGGTAAAAGGGATCAGAGAGAAAGTAATTACCTGTATCCATCACTCTGCACGGCCTTGGCGCTAATGCTAGCAAATGAATAAACATGTGCATATGGCCGTCTCTGAGGGAGGAGAGGTGGGATACCTGCGTGTTGCCTCGCTCTCCTCGTTACCTTAACGAAATGCTAAGTCGCGTTGCTTCTGCCGCAGAAACCGCAGCATATGGCGGTTGTGAAATATGCGCCCCTGCATCGCCGCAGTGCCGAATGATAGATTCATGACTGAACCTCCTCGTCTAAATAAGCATTAATTCATAAAATGGATTGTAAAGGCACTGGCAGTTTATTGCAAGCGGGCTTAATGGATGGTTATTGCACTGTTATAATTCACAACATTACGAATGACTGGCCATGTGGAGCAGCTCTCCACTCAGAGAAATGCGGCAAATTCAGCATGTGTAATCCCCACTCTCACCACTAGGGTCTTTCGTACCATTTGATCGAGGAAACCCTTCTTCCATAGATGATATGTGGCGAAGTGGAGGGAGGGTTAAAGAGAGATGGAAGATGCAAGTGTGAGATAGACACCCTAATAACTAAAAGGGAATAATAGATTGATCCTGCCGACTGCGCCAGAATGCGGCAAGGTGGAGGGTGTAAATTTAGCGATTACTTCCAAGAATAAACTGATAAGCTGACTACGCCACCCTGGGAATTTCACCCAAGGAAATATTACCATCAAGGTCACACAGGTTCGTTCTACCCAAAGAGGAGCATGAGACATGTGTCCAGTTCAAATTAAAGAGCTTTATTAAACATTTATTAAAAGAGGTGATGACATCACATAAAACAATCACTGAAAATGGAAAATACAAAAGACACAAACCACTGCATTAACAAACTAAAATATAGCAGAGGCTTACCAGCAGGACTGATGATTAGGACCCCACACACACGTGCTCACACACACACACACACCCAGTGACCAGCAAACACAGCACACAGTGGAATCCCAACAGTATTTAGGCACTCTGCTGCAACAAACAGTCAATAAATATTAGCAATGGTTAATATGTCAGTAATAAAAAGTAAATAAACCCGTTACACCCAAAGCAGTTGGGACAATAATCACTTCTCAGGTTTATGCAGAAAGAGCAGCAGATGGTTCAGGTAATGCAGTCCACTGCATGCCTCCCAACCAGCAGGGTGCAGCACCGAGCCTGAAGATCTGTGAGAGCGAAGCACGAGCAAGCCACTGTCGGCAGTGACAAAATCGCAGCAAAGCACAAAAAAAAAAGAAAAAAAAAACTCAGCAACACAGTATAAACAAAAGCAAAACAACCAAACTAATAGAGATGAAACAAAAGTAAGAAAACAAAACAGCAAAACACAAAACAACAAAACAACACAGCGACTAGGAAGGGCTAGGAACCCAGGAAGAATGTGTGGGTAGCAAGTCTGGCTACAAGAGAGAGAAAATAAAATGATTACTTTTGTAACACCCAGCCATGCGAGTGGAATGGCACTGAACAGGTGTGTTCACCACCTCTACTTCTGGCGGTTATGGACCAGCTATGCAAATCAACAGGCCAAGGTTACTACAGGCGCCATGGTATAAAGCATTTAAACAATAGTTACAACGCATACCTTTCCAAAACGCAGGCATGGGCATGCAGCAACCAAACAATAGGGGGCCGCAACCGGAGATGACAACTAACACCGGTAAGACGGCACACCCCTTTTATACCTCCCATCGAGAGTCCCACACCAGCTGACAATTACCTGTCTGTCCTAAGACGACACGTGACCGACGGACATGTACTCGGCTACAGTCGTAATGTTCTCCCTGTCTTCTCCTCTGATTTTTGTATTTTTGTAACACTCTGCCTGTCTGGCACATCAAGAGTTATCAACAAAACTGGGCCAAATCCAATCCTAGACAGAGCCCAGGTCAAATCAAATTTAACTTAAGACCAAAACCAGAACAAACTGAGATTGACTCAAGTCCTAGACTGGGACAAATCAAGACGTAGTCAAGACTGAAACCAAAAAATTTCAAGACTGACTCAAGACTGAGACCAGGACAGAATATTTTGTAATGTTCTCCTGTCTTTTCCTCTGTTCTCTTGTCTTTGTTTACCCTGCCATGTGTTTGTCTGCTGTGTCAGCTTCTTGTCAGTCTCCTCAGTGTTTCCACCTGTGTTTTATCCTTGTCCAGGTGTTTCCCATTGTCCAGTCAGTATCTAACCCCTGTATTACAGACTGTGTTTGTCGGTTCTCTGTGGTTTTGCCCCAGTGTTTTGCAACTCACTTTTGCTCTGTTTTGGCCTTGAGGTTACTTGGTTCAGTTTTTTGCTCATTTTTGTTCTGTATTCTGTTTTAGTCCCTATGTTTTTCTGTTCGGTTTTTGACCTCTGTGTGTCTCTGCTCAGCCCTGGTCCATTCTGGTTAATCTTCATTCTATTTTCTTTCTGCTTCATCTTGTTTTGTTTTATTTTCCTTCAATCTCCTCATGCTGGTGCATTGTTCTGTTTGTTTATTGTTTAGTGTCTCGTTCCCCATTTAATGTTAATAAATCCATGTTTACATCTGCATCCTGCCCCGCACTTCTAATTGTTACCGGTAGTAATGAACAAGACGTGCATTCTCTGACGTTCTCCTAAGACGTTTCTCTATTGATCCAGAAAATGCTGTTAACTTCAGTCACTGGTCCTCACTGGTCGATCGAAACGCTCCTGTTTTATGTTTTCTTTATTTCTTAATCCATAATCCTTGTTGGTATCTGTGTAAAAAGGGGAGGGCAGGTTCCTTTTATGAGTCTGGGTTCCTCTCAAGGGAGTCTTTCGGTCTCCGGTTGCTCACTGGACCCAGATTTCTGCACAGCCGCTCAGTGACTGTACTAGTACAGTTATAAACAACAGAAAACTGTTCACACTCAAGCAGGACGTCACCAAAACTTCAGCACTGTTATACATAATATTATTGTGTTTAATATTTATTATGGTCAGTGTGGGTTTTGGGGAACAGACAGGTCTATTAACAGTACAGGATTCAGTTCAATGAATATGTAATGAGTGTATTTAAAAATAGAACACAGAGAACAGGAGCTAAACACTAAACAGTCAGACAGATAAACAAACAGATAGACAAACAGATAGATAGATAGACAGACACAGACAAATAGATAGGTGGACAGACAGACAGATAAACAAACAGACAAAGGATGGACAGATGGGTGGATAGATAGATAAATAGATAGATTGATAGTGCGGCTCTGCAGTTCTGGTAAGTCCAGTTTGCTCCAGCAGTTTCTCCAGAAACGGAGCAGAAACTTCACTGAGCCAGAATTCCAGGATTCACACTCCAGAGTCAACAAGTCCGTTACAGCTGAGGGGAAAAACACTGGCACTTCTCCTAATTAACCCAGGAGCATTTATTATTATTTATTGTAACTCTTATTATCCCCCCAATGTCATAAAGACATATTACAACCTGCAGCATATGGTCGTTGTGAGATGTGTCTCTATCCAGGCAAGTGATGAATTCACAACTGAAGTGTCTCATCTAAATAAGCATCAGCTCATTAAGTGGCTCATTCAATAGACGCGAAAGCTGGTTGCACAGACACATTAAGATACACTTTTCCGTAGGCATACCTAAGCTGTACTGCGATGGCACAAAACTTGCAGCATACTTCCAGTTTATCTCAGCCTGGTAACAGTGTTTTTGACTCAATTCTCTCCCCACAGTTTATGGTCAGTTATCGTCCCACACCTGCGTCCATGGAGTCGAACCAGCGGAATGTCAAAGCTGCTTTTGTTATTGACGTCTTTTATAACCCGAATTCTGGAAAAGTTGGGACGTTCTTTAAATTTGAATAAAAAGAAAACTAAAAGACTTTCAAATCACATGAGCCATAGATAACATAACAAATGTTTAAACTGAGAAATTTTACATTTTTATGCACAAAATCAGCTCATTTCAAATCTGATGCTTGCTACAGGTCTCAAAATAGTTGGGACAGGGGCATGTTTACCATGGTGTAGCATCACCTCTTCTTTTCAAAACAGTTTGAAGATGTCTGGGCATCGAGGTTATGAGTTTCTGGAGTTTTGGTGTTGGAATTTGGTCCCATTCTTGCCTGATATAGGTTTCCAGCTGCTGAAGAGTTTGTGGTCGTCTTTGACGTATTTTTCGTTTAATTATGCACAAAGTGTTCTCTATAGGTGAAAGATCTGGACTGCAGGCAGGCCAGTTCAGCACCCGGACTCGTCTCCAACGAAGCCATGCTGTTGTAATAGCTGCAGTATGTGGTTTTGCATCGTCCTGCTGAAATACACAAGGCCTTCCCTGAAATAGACGTCATCTGGAGGGGAGCATATGTTGCTCTAAAACGTTTATATAGCTTTCAGCATTCATAGTTCTATTCAAAACATGCAAGCTGCCCATACCGTATGCACTTATGCTCCCCCATACCACCAGAGATGCTGGCTTTTGAACTGAACACTGCTAACACGCTGGAAGGTCTCCCTCCTCTTTAGCCCGGAGGACACGGCGTCCGTGATTACCGACAAGAATGTCAAATTTGGACTTGTATGACCATAGAACACTTTCCCACTTTGAAACAGTCCATTTCAAATGAGTCTTGGCCCACAGGACACAACGGCGCTTCTGAACCATGTTCAAATATGGCTTCCTTTTTGCTTGATAGAGCTTTAGTTGGCATCTGCAGATGGCACAGCGGATTGTGTTTACCAACAGTGGTTTCTGGAAGTATTCCTGGGCCCATTTAGTATTGTCATTGAAACAATCATGCCGATGAGTGATGCAGTGTCGTCTGAGGACCCGAAGACCACGGGCATCCAATAAAAGTCTTCGGCCTTGTCCCTTACGCACAGAGATATCTCCAGTTTCTCTGAATTTTTCGATGATGTTATGCACTGTAGATGATGAGATTTGCAAAGCCTTTGCTATTTGATGTTGAGCAACATTGTTTTTAAAGTATTCCACAATCTTTTTACACACTCTTTCACAGACTGGAGAGCCTCTGCCCATCTTTACTTCTGAGAGACTCTCTAAGCCACTCTAAGACATCCCTTTTATAGCTAATCATGTTACAGACCTGATATCAATTAACTTAATTAGTTAGTAGATGTTCTCCCAGCTGAATCTTGTTAAACTTTCTTGCTTTTTTTAGCTATTTGTCGCCCCTGTGCCAACTTTTTTGAGACCTATAGCAGGCATCAAATTTGAAATGAGCTCATTTAGTGGATAAAGCTGTACAATTTCCCAGTTTGAACATTATGTTATCTATGTTCCGTTGTGAATAAAATATTGGCTCATGTGAATTGAAAGTCTTTTAGTTTTAATTTTGTTCAAATTTAAGGAACGTCCCAACTTTTCTGGAATTCGGGTTGTATTTTATATAGTCTTGTTGAAAACCTAACCCAGCTAACTTGTTATCGATGGCCTGGTACACTTTCACATTAAAGGTAAATTTGTTAGCATCACAGAAAACCACCCTC
The DNA here is from genome assembly GCA_037974445.1 of Brycinus macrolepidotus. NCBI lineage: Eukaryota > Metazoa > Chordata > Actinopteri > Characiformes > Alestidae > Brycinus > Brycinus macrolepidotus. The sequence continues at coordinate 12,650 of JBBPCZ010151351.1, read as the reverse complement.
AAACACTCACAAACACTCACATCTATGCTATAATAAATCAATAAGCTATCAGGGTTCATTTCACCTGTTATTTAGATATTTGTTTGTGAGATCACCAAAACTGTACTCCAAGCCCGGTTGCTTTGTACCGCACAATTGTACCTCCCCCACTCCCCCTGCTGGTCTTGATCTCACACTGTGCCTATCGTCCCGGACCCGAGTTCTCTCACATCCTCTCATCCCTCACTGCTTTCTCCCTTTGGTCCGGCCAGCTGCAGAGTTACAGAACATCCCATACCTTCAGAAGTTGAACCCGCAGTGTTTTCAGCTCCTTACCATGTCCTTCAGAGGCTTTTTAGTCCATGAGCATGAAGACAGTTGCCCATTTTACCAAATATCCCAGAATTCTGGTGTGTTGTGTCCAGTTGGTCCTGTTTTTTCTTATCTGAATAAATTTCCTGCAGGCGCTGCTCCTTTGCAGACCAGAGTGTCTCTTTGTCTCCATGTGTGTTAAACGGGACAGTCAGGTTCAGGTTCTGTGCTCGGTTAGTGATCACACTAGATGTATCAAGTCCACCTAAACTGATTCCGACTGAACCGAGTCCGACTCCAGCTGAACCATGTATGAGTCCAACTGAACCGAGCCCGACTCCAACTGAACTGTGTCTGAGTCCAACCAAACTGAGCTCAACTCCACCTGAACCGTGTCTGAGTCCAACCGGACCGAGCCCAAGTCCGATTGAACCGTACCCAATTCCAACTGAACCGAGCCCAGATCCAACCAAATAGTGCCCGAGTCCAACAGAATTGTGCCCAAATCCAACTGACCCAAACCCGAGTCCAACTGAAACAAGCCCAAATCCAACCCCTCAAACTGGCCCATGCATAATTAACCTTATTACACATTATTATTGTAAGTTGATGTGTTGGATATTTTACATGCATTTGTTGATGTGTCAAATAGCCCTTTAAATAAAAAATCCAATCCCCTTACATCCAGAATATCTATTGCACAACTAGGAAAAAATTACCATAAGCTCTTATTTACTGTCCTAAAATTGGAAAGAGAGATCTTTTTTGGAGTTTGAATTGTTTTATATTGTTTATATGCAGATCTTTGTTATTTATAATATTAAGTAATAAAAGTAAATTAAGTAAAGTAAAAAAACCAATCTGCGATCAACTTTCCATTTTGTAACGAGACTGCTGGTGGTTGAGAGTCTGGAGGGTCAATACGAAGGGTTTCATAATCAGGGTCCTGCTCAACATGATCTTTTGTCTGAGACCTTCTCCATCATGTCATTTCAACATTAAAGAGCTGCAACAAAAGCCTTACGGGCAGAAAACCTTTGCTTGGAGGTCATTTTGAGTTGAGAGGACATACAGGGCTCTAGGAGATGTGGTTTAGAAGGCCGCTGTGCAAGCTTTTATAAGTGTGACCCCCTGATGTTGTGTGTGCTATCAACATCCTCACGGGAGCCATATTTTTCCACCCCCACGGCATGGGAAATATCAAAGATCTCGTGGGAATTGTGTTTTTCCCTCCCCCATGTTGCGTGAACCATCGGTGGTTCTCACACCACTGCAAGCGGGGTCATGTTCAGTCCTTAAGCACAGGGGCATTCTTTACTGGGTGTTAGTGGCCTCAATTTCGCTCAAAACAACCACAACAAATGTATGTTGATCTTTCTTATATTTTATACCTCTAAAACAGCCTGGTCAAACCGACCCCAAAAAACACTGAACACAACCAAAATGTTCTTATCTTTGGCATATTGAGGAGATTAAATGAAAGAAACAGTAACAAATATTTTACTGCGACAGGCTGCAAAGTGTTTAAAGATACAAGGTGTTCCAACCACTCAGCATTCAGCACCACCAGTATACTGATCACTGCCTGAACATAAAAATACAAGAAAGCCTGGATCTTTGGAAGCAAAATATGAAGAAATGACTCAAGACTTTTGCACAGTACTATATATCAGTCTATAGACAGCAGACATTAGTGCCTGGAGCCTTCGGTTTCATAGACCCCCTCTTTCAGTTCATTTGAATGGTGTCAGATTCCTTCTGTTCGGTATAATGACATTCTGTTCCATGAAAGAGTGATTTAAAAAATGCTTAAGGCTTCTAACACCAAAATTAGTAAATTTGATCACAGAGTCTGTCCTTGACCGTTAGTGCTGTTCTTTAATTCCATCAAGAGCTTAAAGGACATCTAAAATCTTCCTCCAGGGCCACCGTATTTCACTGTGCGTGTGTTACTGATGAAATTTGTGCCTGTAAAAGGCAACTAACTTTCTTTAAACCAGTTTACACTTCATATTCTTTGGACTCCATTCTGGACTAGTGAGAGAAAGACTACACGGTCAGCATAATAACAGCAGTTCAAGTTAGATCATGAAATATGTTACTCAGATGCTTCTTATGAGCTTCTCATGTTTGTGTTTATGCTGCAAATGCATTAAATGTGGTTATGTAATACTACTAGCTTGGTGCTAACAACACTGCAGGTTTGCATAGAGGTACTAATGGGAATTAGCATTTTTCTAGAAGCCAATTAGACACTGAAAGCCTACTTACAAAGTGGTTTCTGCATTAAGCACTGCTGCATGGTGGCGCAACCGCAGCTAACAGATCTTCATGAATGTTTAACAGGTGTGGAGATCCCTGGAACAGCCAACACTTTATTTTGCACTCTGTTACCTCCATGCTAACCCTGAGATCAGCATCTGCTCCTTCTCTTCGACTTGACTCAAACACGTCCAGCTGAGGCTAGTGCTGAAACAAGCTCTCCTTCTGTTCCAGACCAGGAGGAAACATCACCGTCACTGTTTTCATGTCAAGTTCTCCAGGGTTTAGGACTCCCATTGAATTCAAAGGATGTCAGGCGTTGAAGTATTTGGCACTGGGAATGGGTTTCCAAAGGTTCAAGAGCCTTTGGAAACCCATTCCCAGAATTGGAATGCTATTCAAGACAGCAGCGGAATTTTTTCAGAACAGTCTTTTCCAGAATGCAGGGCCTTCCATCCATGTTAAAGGCTCATTTTATCGCTACTCAAGAAGATGGATGGGCGCTACCTCCAGACTGCCACGATCTTCAACGCTCCATCAGTCTCCAGCTGTGATGGTCCTCCAATGGCCTAGTCCTGTTCAAACATTCTTGCATCGTCTCCCTCAAAAATCCACCCCCCGCTAGTGGAATAAAGCTGGGCAGGGTGCAGTAAGTGAATGCTGAAAATGCCTCCACCGTGCTGTAGGCGCCGTTCTTCCACCTTCTTAACGCTTTTTAGGATAAGGACGGATCCTGATATTCCCTATTCCGGCTTGGTGGACGTCCTGTTAACTGGCCTGCAGGAACAGACTTTGACAGCGAAAAAGGAGGGTTGGAGGGATGGAAACTGAAGAACAGAGGTTAGCAAAGGAGCCCTGGAGCAACGTGATTATCTCACCATGTTCCTCTTCATTGGGACTGACAGGCCACATCTGGGGAGGGTCTGAGCAACTCTCAGTGACAGGCAGCGGTGAATATTTCAGCACTCACATTAATACATGCAACATCTGGCCTGGGGAAGCGAGTGAGCGAGCGGCGCTGGGTGTGTGTGGGGAGTGTGTTCGGCGGGCGGAGGACGAGGTTGGCACGGAGCCTGCTGCCCATATCAAACAGGTACGGCTAAGCAGTCCAGGGACGAGAGAGAGAGAGAGAGAGAGAGAGAGAGAGAATGAGATAGAGTCTGCCAGAGGAGATGTACTGTTGAGTAAATGTTTATGAGTTCGGAGCTGCTTTTCTGAAAGTTCTGCAAGGTCTTGGGAAATTTTGGAAAGGAAAAGTGGTTTTTCGATTCGAGGAAAAACAGTTCACTCCCAAAGGAAGCCTCCTGTAAGGTGGGTCTCACAGTAGCATGGGCAGCATGTTAACTAGAGAGAGAGAGAGGGAGAGAGAGACAGACAGAGAGAGAGAGATGAGAGAGAGAGAGAGAGAGAGAGAAGAAGAGAGAGACAGACAGAGAGAGAGAGATGAGAGAGAGAGAGAGAGGGAGAGAGAGACAGACAGAGAGAGAGAGATGAGAGAGAGAGAGAGAGAGAGGGAGACAAAAAGAGAGAAAGAGCGAGGCTTACCCCAGCAAGACATTAGCATATCCTCATGGTCTCCATGAATCAGCAGAGGAGGGTGGTACGATGAGGTAAGTTGAGATACCCTCCAGTTTAACCAATCAAAAAGAAGGTACAAGGATGATATTACTACTGTGCACCCTCTCCTCTCAGAAAAAAGGAAAATTCAGAATAAGACTCTTCTTTGTCCAGCATGTTTCTCTTTGAGACATAACTGAGCTCATTTTAACATCAGTATGACATTTTGACCATTTTCTCACACTTCTTAAATTCAGCTCCTAGAAATGAGTCTTCCTCTAATCTCAGCCTGAAACCAATTTAAGATCTTAAAATGCTCTTTCTTTTCTCTCACTGCTCTGATCTTTATTTGTCTCAGATAATCAGATCTTCAGATAAACCATAAGATCCTAAAGAAAACTTAGTTCTCTTCTAAATGAGCCTGTACAGCATCTGAAATTTGTCTCAGTGATTAAACTCAAGTCTCGGACTACCAAAGTCAGACAGTTTTGAGATCCATAAGGTTGTTAAAGAGAAGAAAACTGAGAAGCCGATGAGAGCAGCAGAACTTCTGTCTTAAGTTGATTTTTTCTTTTGCTCCTTATTTTTCTTTAAAAGTTAGGAGAAACAAGTCAGACTTCAATAATCTCCAACTAAAAAGATTATTTCTTTCTGACCAGACAAAGAAAAGACTGCTGTGAGCTAACAGGAAAATTTGAAGGCTTTGGCTTAACCTTCTGCTGCAGTGCCCCCTACTGGTCACATGCTAGCGTGTTCAAAAACAATAGAATACGATTTTAACTCATAAAACCAAACCAGCAGTTCAGTCAGCAAAACCTGGTCTTTGCTTTCGGTCACTCCTGAATCTCCTGACCTGCAGGAGCTGCGGCTTTTCAGTCATCTGTAAAAACCTACGACAACAACACCGAGATGAAAGCAAAATTAAACTGTGGACCTGAATCATTCAGTCCTTCACAAACAGAGAGATCTGTAAAACATGAGAGAAGTTTAAGAAACACTTTTGTGTGTTCAAGTTTGTTCCATTGGTTTAACATAACTGAAATGTTGTGACTTTATCTGATCAAAGCATTTGACTTTCATGGTCCAGTCATTCTGTTGAGGTTAAACCGAATGGTGTTTCTGTGACTTTAGATCTGAACTTATTAAGTTTAAACACAACAAACAACAAACAGAAGGAAATGAACATTGTCTCCATTATTCAAGAACAGGAAATAATAATCCAACACGTAATATAAATCCAACCCGACATGCAGTCAGCCGAGAATGGAGTCTAGAATTTGCTTCTTTAGTTTTAACACTCTAGCTGTGAGGCTAATGTACCTAACAGGTAATGGAAGTCTATACCCCACCAATTAGCCTGGAGCCTAAATCTTTACAGACAGGCCACAGACTGAGGAAAAGAGTATAGTTAACTGAGCGTATAATGTTTTTTTTACCCCTAGTGTATAGTTTCATTTGTGTATTTGTTAATTTGCATTTTAGTATTTGCTATTTATAATTAACATTGTTGATTGTTGTTTATTTCCTTAACTAGCCTTCTCTAGGACAACATCTCATTGTGCTCACACTGGGACAATTAAGACATCTTGTAACTTGTGGTTTCTGGCACTGCATGATTCTTCTATACCCCACCTACTATTACAATGTGTGGCAGGTCAAATTCTTTGTATTTGATACAAATTACCTGGTTCTGGGAGTAAAAAGTTGATTTTGTAAAAGTGTTGTTATTTGTATCAGATAGGTATGAGTATCTCGTATCAAAGTCTGAAAGGTATAGGACAAACATCTTCCAATTTATAGAGGCAGAAACAAAAAGCGTCCCCTATTACCATCATTAAGTACCTTCAAGTCAGTTCCGACTTAGACACATGGATGATGCATCTCCAGACCAAGCATAACTGTCCAGTAAACTGGTGCTTCTCATAATATCTCCAAAATAAAAGCTCCAGCTGGGCTTTGGGTGAGAAGTGAGAACTAATTTGTTTTCTTTATCCTCTGAGGTTCTCTTAAAAGTCTCCACCAGCGCCAAAGTTCAAGCATCTCAGTATTCCTCCCGTTCGGTTTTCAAACTCACAAAGAACCACAGAAAAGACCAAAGTCTGGACGGTTCTGATCTTTCTTCACAGAGAGGCGTCATTACATGTAAAAGTCTTTCCAAGATCTTTTTCAACCTTGTTCTGCCAAGTGCTGATCTGGGCCGCAGTTCTTGAGTGCCGGACTCTTTATTGTCAATAATTGATCCAAGGAGACAAAAGCTGTCCAGCGTCTTCTACATCTCACCATCAGTGATAACGGAGCGGTCTCTTCTGATATCATAACCTTTGCTTTGTTATGCTGCTTGTTTACATTCTCACATGCTATACAACAATTTTGCCTTTAGTCTCACTGGGACTGAGTGTGAAATTTCTAACCAATCCAAAGCCTTCAGAAGGCAGAGCTCAAAGAAGTGGCCACTAGTGCGCTCATTACCTTTTAGTACTCAGAACGTATTAGTAAAATGTGATTTCAACAAATAAAAACATTGTAAAACAGTCTGAAACTGGTGTTTGCGTTCCTACATGTTTGCTGCTCTTTCACTCAGTGTGTCGCTGCTCGGCCGCTCTCCAGGCCCCCCTCCCCCTGCGGGTTTTCCCCATACGCTTTTGGGCAGAAACTATCCTGAAAGTTCTTCTGGGTTCAAAGAGCTTGTGTTTTTTTCTGTTTGTTTCTAAGACCTAAAATAAAAGAAATTTGGACGTTTTTATTCTTTATGGGCATTTGCGTGTGACGCCGTTTTTAAAACCCCAGTAGTGGTTATTATTATTATTATATGTTTTTTAAATTACAATAACTTTGGTTCTACGTTACATAGGAACACCAAACAAAGCTCAGCATGACGTCTGAGACCTTGAGCACCGGCATAAACCGGGGGAACTTATATATAAGGAGTTGTTTTGCTGTATGATGACGATTTACCATTTGTTGTGCTTCCAGTACGGATTCATACCACTAATGGTCAGCATGTCTGTCGTGAGTTCATGGATGTAAAGCGTTACGGTTTGATGCAGATGCAGAATTCTGTGAAACCGGACTCTACTTTAGTTGTAGAAGATACACTCTAAACGCAGAAGTGTCCAGAGACGAGTTGTAATTATTGAAAGCAGCTGCTCTAATTAGCCCACATCGCTGACACGGCTTTTCACACACAGCCTGTATAATCTCCACAGAAATCACTGACTAACAGAATGGGGTGCACATGACCCTGAGGTCACCAGAGGGGTATAAACCCCCCCAGTGTTGTTCTGTGGAGTCTCTGGACAGATGGAGCTCCATCCAGAACCTTTGCGATTCAGAACTAATCATCCAGCATCAGTACCTGACCTCACTAATGCCCTCATACAATCAAATCCTCACAGCAATGTTCCGAAATCAGTACCTGACCTCACTAATGCCCTCATACAATCAAATATTCGCAGCAATGTTCCAACATCACTAATGCTCTCGTACAATCAAATCCTCACATCAGTACCTGACCTCACTGATGCTCTTGCGTAATCACATCCTCACAACAAGGTTCAAACATCAGTACCTGACCTCACTATTGCTCTCACACAATCAAATCCTCACACCAATGTTCCGACATCTATCAGCCATTACTGCAGCAAAGTGACGACCAACTCCCCTCATTAGTGTTTGTGTTAAATTTAACCAGCAGTTTAAACCTCCAGAAAAGGTATGAAGTTAAAATTGCTACTCAAGTTTATGTGTCGGTACTTTATGCTTCTTTGCTGATGACCTAAATAAAGCTTTAAATAAAACATACATGTTAAAAAGTCCCCCACAGTGGGAAATATCAAAGTTCTGGTGGACAACATGTTTTCTCCCCCATGTCATGTGACGTATCAGTGGTTCTCACTCCTACAGGTGTGATTATTGTCAGTTATTGGTCTAAAGCAGAGGGAAGTTTTTTGAAGATAAAACCAAACTGAGCCCAAAGAACACCAAAGTACAAAATGTGTGCAGACACTGAAAACACATCATGTTCATTTTGTGTTCGCACAGTTTGTCCCCAGTAAATCATTAATATGAAGAAAAAAATGACATCAGTTTTTTATTTAGAGACCTTAAATACTGAATAGGGCCAAACTGACCACAAACAAACTGGGTTAACACAGTTTTCCCCTGATGTTTAGAACTTTAGACAACCTAAAGTTGTCTTAGAAGCTGAAGGCAACCCTTTTGTACTGATTTCTGTGGATTTTTACTACAGCTGAAAAATCGGAGATCAGACATCACCTAACACACAAAAATTACACAAACACACACAAAAGACACACAATCAAACACCACACATATATAAACAAAGCACATCCAACTTGCACAAAAACACACAAAAAAACACACAAGCTCGAGCTACAGAAAACACAGAAAAACACATGAATCTCAAACTAAAACAGAAACTGACACAAACACACAAAAAACACACCAAACCTACACAAAACATACACAAAGACACAAAAGACCTACCAAACTTACACAAAAACACACAAAACACACCAAATTTACACAAAACACACATCAGATTCACCAAAATGCAAAGAAAAACACACAGAAACTCACAAAAAAACAAATAAAAGCTACTAAATTCAAACAAAAAAAACAAAACAAATAAACACACAAAGAAACACACAAATACACAGCAAACTTTTACAAAACTCACACAAACACGAGCCCTCCTGTTACTAGGAGACGCAGATGGCGAAACAAACACTGCTGCTCTTTTCACCACTTTTGAACTGAAGAAACGGCGCAAAAATAATTAAATATTTCCCAAATAAAATAGTAAAGTCCTCAAGCATCGTCCACGTGATCCATTCTGTCGGAGGGTGGGGGGGGGTTGGGGGTGGGGGTGCGGTTGCCATGGTTCTCAGAGCTGACCAACAGACTCTTAACTCAAAAGCACTTCAGAGAGACTGCAGGAGCAGCAGAGAGATTCCAGAGGCAAAAGAACATCTACAACATCTGCGAAAACAAAGGAAACAATATCAAACACAGTAAAAATGTTGGTGAGAATGATGAGGAACCAGGCATGTTTCTAGATTCTACCAATTAGGGGGTAATCACAGTTTTAGGCTGGGCAATTTTTATTAACCAAAACATGGATTTCTTTTTATAGCAGATCAAAAATTTCTCACATCTCTCTTTCAGGCTAGCAGCAGCTAAACATCCAGATGAACTCTGCTCATTCTCTAGCACAAAACCACTACCAGTAAAACTACTAAACATAAACACACAATGATTTATATATATTTTGCTGTGCAAAAGTCTTGAGCCCTCTCTGGCAACACCATCTGGAAAGTGTGTGATTGGCAACGGTTTCATTTGTCAACAATGATCCCAAACACATTGTCAATACAGTCAAAATCTTGATTGAACACTATCAGTCATGGATCGGCCTCCCCAAAGCCCAGATCTCAACATTGCTGAAGCAGTGTGGGATCATCTGGACGGAGAATGGAACAAACGACATCTGACACCCAAAGAAGGGGTTTGTGTTATATTGGGAAATGAACCCCAGTGATTATTGAGTCCGCAGATCATGTCCAGAGTTTACCGCCCTGAAACTGGTCTAAAACTGAACTGTGAAGAATGTTTCTGTCTGAACTGTCCAGCTGCACCAGAATATGCAGACTTGGACAACTGATTCAGAAACAGTGAGGCTGCAGGCCTGGTAACTCCAGTGTCCTGCTACTTCATTTGCACTGAGGTCCGGAAGGAGCACTTCAGTGCTTCTGGACACCGTGAGGAGGAATATGTATGTCTGCATTCATCTCTGGACCTTGACCACCTACAGGAGAGCATTAATGCTCACTCACTCGAAAGCCTGGCCAGGAGACTCCTAACCCCCAACCCCACACACACAGCCACCAGGCACTTGACACTCCTTCAGACTCTCTGTACTTCTGCACTTTTTATTGGATCACTCTAACAAGATCACTCTAACATTAACAACTGGTCTGTGCTTTACTTACCTTCATCTAATTGAACGTTTATCTCTCTTTCCTTTCAGTCTTACTGACTCATCCCTGAGACACTCTGTACATCACACTACCTGCTCCCCCTTATTGTCCTGCCGTCGCCCATTCATCCCTGGAGGACGGGACCATCTCTTAGTCAGGGTTCCTCCCTCCTTCAGCTACACCACAGACACTGATAGCCTCCTCACTCACCTTCACTCCTCACTCAGCTTAAAGGCTCTTCATACTTTATTATCTATATATATATAAATATATACACACACACACATACATTCGTAGTAATTAATTTTACAATAATTAAATAAATAAATATTTAAAAATTCCAAAAATCGCTCAGGTCTTATCCTTGGGGAGATCCTTGGGGAGATGGGGTTGGTGGCCTGTATTGCGGGTCATGCCTGTTGCTGCATTCGTCTCCGCTGTGTTGTAGCTGAAAGCCTCCTGCCAGAGGCCGAGCTGGATCATTACTGCCCCGCCGCCCCGGAGAAACAACCACTTCGCGCATACTCAATTGAGCATTTGGTTACAAATGTGGCGGGCAATTGGGTTCCTTTACAAATTAACAGGCACATCAACCCCACTTTTCAGGCCAGTCAGTTTCGGCAGGAGACTCGCCGTCGTCCTGGGACTCAGAGGCTCAGCTAGCACTTTAGCTGCTTAGCCGCGGGATGGTACCGTAAGCCTTGGTGCTGGCGGTGGCTGTAATTACCCGGTCTGATGCCTTTTATCTCGATGTGGGACCCAAACTCAGGCCTATGTGGACTGGAGCATCTTTGGCAAGTGCTCTCTGGTTCCCCCGCCACTGCCTTCCTCATTAGCGCTAACGTATCAGGCTAGTGCCCTCGATCCACACTGCTGCGTCCCACATATTTCTCCTCGCTCTCCCAGGTCCCTGACACTGACGGAGCACTTTAGAGGAGTCTTGCAGGTCTTTTTTTTGTGCATTTGAGGCCTGGGGTGGTCCAGTTTGATTTGTGGCGGGTCTAACAGAGAGACTTGCGAAAGCCAGCTCATTTACAGACCTCTGGGGTGTGTATTAAGCTCTTTGTGGGGACCTGATACTCAAAAAATGTGATCTACTACAAATTACTCTTTACAGTACTTTACTGATTATCTCCTGGAGTGATCTCACTACTCATTACTTTGACTTATATTACATTACATTACATTGCTCATTACTCGACTCTCTAAATCACATCTGCACACACCCAGAAAACACAGAAGCAGCCCAGCAGCCCTTTGAGTGCCTTGGTTAAGAAACAGCCAATCACAGCAAAGAAACAAAGTCTGGCCTGGTCTGGAGAGACTGGGGTTCTTCCACACGGATCTCTTTATCCATCAGGGTCTGATTAGCAGGATTAGGGGCTTCCTCAGATCCCCTGTCCTCAATCTGCTCAAATATATGTAATATATGTCTTGAGGCACCCCTCGTATTTTGCTTTGAATCACCTTGTTGGTCCAAAAATACTATTTCATTCCTGTCAAACTATCTTATCTTTGACATATGAGTAGAACAAATGTTTTCCTGTGACAGGCTGCAATGTGCCTAAAGATACAAGGTGCCTAGATAAAGGTGTTGCAACCACTCAGCATTCAGTACAACTGTTTAGGTTCAGGGACTGGACTGAAAATGAGAGTCGTTGAAGCCTGGGGAACGTTTCCTCATGACTGCATTAAAAATACAAGAAAGTCTGGCTCTGGAAGCAAGACTTTTGCACAGTGCTGTACATTACATCACATTTCTCATTACTTGATCCTTTGAATCACAGGCACATTTGTGCACACCAGTATTTTGTTGGAAAATGAGACAGTTGGTCTAAACAATGATTTACTGCAACATACATGAAAACACAGTATAAACACAAAGAGGGTTTCTTTAATTCTAACCAGCTTTAAAGTCAGTATTTGTTCTGACCACCATTCACAGCCGGAACTCTCTAAGACAAGCTTTCCTGCCCTTTCTTTAAGAGTCTTCAGGAATAAGTTATCCGGGTTTCTTGAAGCTCTTCTTTGGACATCAGCTGCCTTTTGTTATATTCTCTGTCCAGATGATCCACACTGCTTCAGTTTTCCCATCTCTGCATTACTTTTCTATTAATTAAACAATGTACACAAATGTCTCATATCCTTTCTTTAGCACAACCAACCAATAATATAAAATCAGAAAATCCATTAAAAATTTCTCTCTTTTCTTACCGTGAATATCCACCAAAATTTCCACAAACATACATATCAAACATTTTGGAACTCTTCAGCTCACACACATTAGTATTATAATTAAAAATGTAAAAAAGTTTTTAAAATTAACACTGTGTACAAATATTTATCACAAGTAAGTAAAGGGAGTCTGTTCCAGGAATTCATTCATTTACAGTTTCTCTCTGTTTGCCCCCCCCCCCCACCACACACACACACTCATACACTCATACACACCCCTTCCACCCACCCCCACACTCACACACACCCTTTCCACCCACCCCCACACTCACACACACCCCTTCCACCCACCCCCACACTAACACA
>JBBPCZ010151341.1:0-18725 GCA_037974445.1 Brycinus macrolepidotus | reverse complement strand
TGTGTATATATATATATATATATATATATATATATATATATATATATATATGCAGAATTTTATATAAACGCACACACCCCTTACCCATTATTCATAAACGACAATAAATGAAAATGTCAAATTCTAGACTGTCCTTTAATTTTAAATGTACTAGTGAACTGTTTCAACCCATTTGCTGGCACTTAATTGTTAAAAATCTAACACTTGTCTGGAGATCTACATTATATTAGGTGGCTTTTTGTAGGTCAGCAGTGATGGATAAATAAAAAACGGCATTTTCTGGTTAAAAAACATTTTTTTGTTAGCAAAGAATATTGAGTATCAATTTGGAAACATACAAATAGAGAAAATCCCAGTGTGTGTAAAACCTTTTGACTGATTTTGTGCCTGTTTGTGTGTGTAAAATATTTTTTTTTCCCTTGTTTTTGAAGTAATTTTTGTTGTTGGTTGTTTTTTCCTGCGTTTCCATGTTGTTGAAATAATAGTTCAATTCAAGCGCTATGTTATGCACATTCTTCAGGGTACTGAGGTCCAGGTTGAGGACATTAAGCGTGTCTACTCTCTCTTCCTGGATGAGTCGCGTTCCTCGCAGTACATGAAGGAGTACCAGGACTCTTTCCTCTTCAACGAAGCACGTGAGTCAAAACCTTTCCCCTTTTTGGGGCTTTTTTAGAAACAAGGAAAATTTGTCTTTTCATGAAAGTAGCAGACTATTACAGGGGTGGCCTTGACCAGGTAAATTGAAATGTGTTTGAGCCCTGTCTTTTAATACTGAGTGAAAGTGACTTTCTTCCTGTCTTGTCTCTTTCTCTTCTGTAGAGTCAAGTCAGATGGACACGTCTTAAGCAGGAGAGAATTGAGAGCCTTTTTTTTTATACCATGTTCCTGTGTTTTTTTTTTTCAACTCTTGTGGCCTGATGACCTCCCGCTGGCTGTGAAATGCATTCCTCCATTGCTAGTTCCTTCCATGTGTTTAGAAGCATTTTGCAGTTTGTTTAAATCCTTGCACAATAAACCTATTTTTGGTTGAATTGCAAATCCATACTGTTTCTCATTTTAGGATGTTAATTGTTTGTGCTTACTAAGAGGATTGCCTCCAGATTAGTTTACTTTTCCATTAAAACATCTAATTTAGTATTTTAATGGAAAAGGCTGGGGCGGTGTCTGAATGGCTCAACCCTTCAGTGTCTTAAGTTAAGTATCATAGTATAAGGAATCAGACTGATTTTATATGTGAATTTATCAGTTTATTAGTAGCAGCCACCTTGTGCCTATACTCCTAGGCCATTTTATTAGAACACATATGTTACGGGGTACATTACCGATGGGTCCTGTACGGTTTATTAGTCCCCCTTACCCTTTGTGGAAAGGGATTTCAAAATTATTTGAAATCTTGTTTTTTTTTTTCTGCCTGATTACTAGTCCTGCAGTTTTCAAGACCATTGCCATTCCAGATTCTTTAGTCTGAACAGGAATGGTGTGTTTGTATACAACTCTCTCATGTTGTATGAATGGATGAATGGGTTCCTCATTGCACCTGATTTTGTGCCTTAACATTCCCTAGAAAGCAGATATAATAAAGTCACACCATAAACATTTTTGGGACTTAATTTTGAATCGTTTAAGCAACGTTTGTGAACAAATTCGGCAGTACTACAGCGCTTTGCCAGGTGGCAGTATATTCTCACAATCAGGCTAAGGTGGCGTACGCTCTGCTGCAGTATCCACGCTGGTTTAAGAGATTTTGCTTGTGCAGTCATGTCTCCTTTGTGTCTGGAAATTACTAGAATGCACTAATTAATGGAAAGGGTGGTTATTGTACATGTCCTGTGCAGGTTTTGTCTGACTAGGATCAGGCCTTTGAGTTTTGGATTAAGGTTACATGAAAATCAACCCCTATAAATGTTATTGCCATTATTTTGGGCCTTTTTTTTTTAATGAATATTTGTGTGGCCTATAAACAATGTCTGACTTCAGGACATGGCAGTGCTGCTGGTAACAAATCGGAGATTCATTTGAGGTATTTGCTTGAAGTATCACCGGCATAGGACATTTGTAAGCAATATTTGTTATGTGGTCCATATGCATTTTGCCTTGGCAAAAATTCAAACCAGAGCAAATGATAGAAATCTTTTTCTGCTGCACAGATCAAGTCGGGTGCATAGGAAGGTATTCAGGTTATTCCACCACAAAGTGGACATGTGTATGTGTGTGGATGGATGCACAGTAGAGCTTTTTTCTAAGGGGTAAGGCTGGGTTTAAAAAAAAAAAAAAAAAAGGGGGGGGGGCCCTCATGAAATCGCAGCGCGAGTCGTCACAATGTCTGAGGTTACAAAGCCCACATTTCCAAGTCGCTGCTTGAATGAACACAGTCCCCCATTTATAGGCTGCTTATGTGTTAAAGAGTAACCAGTGCTGACAAAGAGCCAGACTGCTTTGAGATGCTGGAGACACACGCGCGCACACGCACACTCCGTGTACTTTCCTACTGGTTAAACCTGGATAGGGAGAGGGCTTTGAGGCTTTACAGAAAAGAGAGAATCTGCTGTATATATGAATGTGGGTCTGCTTTCTTCTCACTCCCCCTCCTGTCCAAGAGATAAGGCCTGTAACTCAAAACTGGCCATTAACATGCCAGGCTAAATGGCTGGAAATGAATGGGAGCGACTGGAGAGGAACTACTGAATGATGTACCAATTATCCTCTGCAATGCTTGGACCCTGGGATGACACTGGGGTATTTTTTTAGGACAAATATGGCTGAGAATTCTGTCTGTGTATCATTTTTTGGGGTCATAGTCTAACTTGGAAGGAGGAAACCTTTTCTGTAGAGCAGACTAATCATGACCCAGTTTTCTATACTTTAAAACCAAAAGCTGCCTCTGCTTAAAAAAAGTCATTAATGTGGAGCTACTGGGGTACAAATCATCTTCACATTGACTTAAAGAGGGGAGGACCAGCTTAAACTGGCAGCTTCCTATTCATTCACTTTCAAGCTAGAGATAGACTTAAGGATGTTTTACTGATGAGGAGCTCATCTGAAGCCGCCAACCCCCTTTACTTCTTTCTTTCCCTCGCTTTCTATCGTTCTGTTAGACACAAAATCACACTGCCATACAAATGCTGGTTTTTAAGTAGTTAAACAGGAAGTAATTAATATAACTGGGGCAGCTGGTGGCCTAGTGGTTAGGGAGTTGCCCCTGCGATCAGAAGGTTGTGGGTTCGAATCCCAGGACTGCTAGTGGTACCACTGAGGTACCCTTGAGCAAGATATTGTCCCCACACACTGCTCCCTGGGCGCCCCTCATTGGTAGCAGCCCCCTGCTTCACTTGGTGAAAGGGTTAAATGCAGAGAAAGCATTTCACAATGAATGCTGTGGTGTGTTCACACATAACTATGAGGGGCCACTTTACTTTAGTCAACATAACCACCTATATTCAAATGGCTGCGAACACAATGTCATCAGACAGCTCAACACGCTTGCAGAAGGACCCTAACCACCATTCTGTTATGACACCAACACTGACTAGCGTCAGTCTCTGAGATCCTGCCCACCCAGAGAGGGCAACTACACTGAGCTACATTAAGCTTAACTTAATGTAACCTGACTCTTAATTTCACTCTTGCCTTGCTGATCTGCTTCGTTATTTTTGGTTTCTCAGCTCAGGACGGATATACTCTTTTCATTGCCTTTGCCTAACTTCTGTCATTTCTGTGGCACATCTTTAAAAGGATGTCCATCGATTTTTCACAATGTCTGCTTCATTCAATTAAGATCTAAAAAAAAGTCATTTGGAGTGATTTGGCGTGAAACATTCCATTTTAAGCAAACTTGCAAATCTGGAATAGTTTACAGCAGTTGTGGTAAGAACCAGACGTCTGAAGCAATAAAAGCTGTCATAAAAAGTTTCTCAACAATCGACCATTTCAGATTAAAGCATGCTGAATGACGTTCAATGCAGCTGAAATATGCAGACATTTTGAAAAATCATTTTGAAAAAGATCCCATTTAACTTAGGTGTGGTTCAAGCTGCGTTCTCCATTTTTTTAGACCATAAGGATGCCCACTGTGATATGTCAAACACACAAGACTCACGGCGGTCCCAATGAGTTTTTCCTTTCTGTACTACGACTTACAACTAGTGTTGTGTGTAAACATGAAAATAAACAGTTTTTGAGATAATATTACTCTCTCAGTGATGGAATGCAAGAGGCATGCTGCTCCCACCTGATGGACATGATGGTACCACAAAGCCCAAGCTGTGATGCAAGGACTCTCCATGGATGCTGCTGTCCATAAAACCCTTGTGTTATATCTGTGTGTATGTGTGTGTGTGTGTGTGTGTGTGTGCACTTGGTGATGGGTTTGAGGCCATATGAGGGACATAGCAATCTGCTCTACAGCACAGCCCATCTGTGTTGTTGGGTGGGACAGCAGGAACTCATAGATCCTGATGGATCCTGTAGCGTCCTCGTGCCACAAACACACGTGCTAATATACTGCCCATCAAACATTTGGGGACACCAAGTAATAATTTATGGGATTGCTCTGATATAGAATTACCTGGCCAATAACAATAACCTATCAAAATTCACATATTTTGTATACACTGTACCTGTGTGATTTTGATGTTTCTGTGTGACTGGATGTGACTAGTGACTAAATAGTGTTTTCAGGCTTTGAATGTGTTGTTATTTCTGAACTAGTTCTGAAAAATTACACTTGATGAGAAGGGGAACATATCTTAAGAGTCAGTTGCTTTTGCGCTGTATGTTGCTGTAGAAGATACGATTGTAGCCTCTCTTTCAAATGCAGGGTGTAACTTTAACATATTAAAACATATTAAAATCATTTTATTTTCCACCAGTGACTACAGCAGCCAGCTTTCCCTTCTTGTTGCTGAACCTCAACCAGACCAACAACAAGCTTCACCCACAAACCCAAACATAAGAGGCTTTAAAACCAGCCTCTAATGTTGTCTGACTGCTAAGTGAAATTTTTTAAACACTTTGCTGTATGGTAACAATCACTGTTCCCAAAGTTCCACTGCTTTACATCCCAGTGCTGGGGTGCTTTATATCTGTGATGCAACGTGTGTTTCTTTCACAGCATCTCGTTCTATTGCCAATGCTTTTGTATGGAGATTACAAATGTGTGTTTCTGAACATCTGTTTTAGAAAAAGGTGCACGTTAAAGTAACTGAAGGACTGTGGGGGCTGTTTTTGGAACATAGTGTACCTCCCCTGGTAATGTCATGCCTTTTATTGCAGTTCACCTCTGTACTATAATAGGCTAGGTGATTGTGTGTGTGTCCGTGCAGAGGAGCAGTTGAAAATGCAGATTACTGTGTGTAAATCCCTGAGGAACGAACTTCTTCTCTGTGAAGAAGCTGTCATCTCTCTACTCCTCTGAAACACATTTATTCATTTATTCTCCCCTCATCTCATGTCCTGTCTCTCGATTCACCTTCTGACCTCTGCCTAAGACCCTTGCCTAGATGTTAAATTAGAAAATGGGAAAGCTTTTCTCTTTCATTGCTGCCAGCAATCTGGGAACAACATGGTTGAGTTTATATTCTCTTATAATTTGTTCTCAGCATCCAGCAAGTCAGAAAATCATCAAAAAAGCAATAAAGTAAATGCCATAATTACCGAAGTTGGTTGTTAAATATAAAGAAACCAATTCACATAAAATAGGTCTACTGTGCAAATACGTGTTTAATTTAGTCGCCTTACTGTTGACATTGATCTGGTTATGCCAGCTACTCTTGCTACCTATATTCTGTGTTTTTGGAATTACTAACCTTACAGCAAGGAGAAAAAAAAACAGTTGTAACAAGCTCGGTCCTGGAGATCCACCCTCCTGAGAAGTCTAGCTCCAGCTACAATCTGCAACACCTGCTGTGGCTAATTAACTTCTTCAGAAGTCCCTGACTGGCTGGAGTGTTAAGTAAGATGGCATTAATAATTGCATCAATGGCATCAATAATTTAAACCCTTTAAAAGCCCCAGGACAATGTCTTTATAGTTACTCTTATTTGATATGCAGGTGGACTATTATTGTGTGAAATTACAGCAATCTAGGATGCAAAATGTGAATGAAGCATTCCAACAATATAGACTAGACTGTGAATATTGCATAATGTCATATTTCACTCAAACTGATTCACAGTTGTTAGCATCATTATGCACAGTGAAACGCCCTGCCTGCTTTTCAAGTAGACTACTTCACAGAAGTGGTAAATGAAATATGTGCTGGAGGAGTGAGTGATAGTAAAATTATACATCCATAGGATAAGAGATAAGATAATCCTTTACTAGTCCCACAAGTGGGAAATTTGCATCGTCATGGCAGAAAGTGGACAGTACAAGATAAAAGCAGCAAAAAATTAAAAGCAATAGAATAAAAACTCTTATCCATTTTCCGTTTTATCTCTTCTCCATTTTCCATAGTAAAGCTTTGCACTTCCCTTCGTTGGAAAGCTGTGTTTTTATCATCCTGAAAACTATCATTTGGTTATACTGGGAGTTTAGCCGACTTGGCAACTGCAGCTTCTTATCTTTCCTCTATGTTTACATGAGGGGTTGCACAAAACAGTAGATAATTGGTGCTGTTCCCACTGAAAACTAGAAAATGTTAAGTTTCAACAGTTCTCGATGGAACCTGTGGTCGGGGCAGCTGGTGGCCTGGTGGTTAGGGAGTTGCCCCTGCAATCGGAAGGTTGTTGGTCTGAATCCCAGGACTGCTAATGGCACCACTGAGGTACCCTTGAGAAAGGTACCGTCGCCACACGCTGCTGCCCAGGCGCCATTGTCAGCAGCTCATTGCTTCACTCAGGGGAATGGGTTAAATGCAGAGGGCTCAAGTAATGTCCTCCGGGGTCAATATAGTATGTAAAATAAAATAAAAAATAAAATACCCTTAGTGGCTAATTCTACATAGCAAAGCACCTTCACTTTATCCTGTGGAGCTACAATGGATTTAAGGTTCTTGTGGAGATACTTGGTGATTAGATTAACAGATCAACTTGTGTTCAGAGATTTTTCTGATTTGCCATTTTGAGAAGATTCCTATTGCTTTTTTTCTGGAAGTCAGGTTTGGATTTGTCTTTTGATTGGACAGTATGCACCGTGCACGAAAAAGCTTTCATTTGCAGACTTATCAAATATAGTTAGATGATGTTAAAAAACAGAATGTAGGTCACAGATTGTTCTGTTAACTTTCTGTCAGAAGTTCAATGAACTTAAACGTCTGAGGCTTCCAAGTTGCAAACTTTTTCCAAGTCAAGCCAGCAAATCTTTGGTACCCTCTGTCACTCTCACTCCAGCATTCTGATCCACTCTGGCTTGCGGCTATGTGTAACTGCTGTCGACCCACGCCACTGCTCTCTACACCAACCCACCCAGGTGTGCGCCTATAAAACACAAACAACACAGGCTGCCTGAAAACATCCACACACACATACACACAGCCAGGTGCATCACCATGATAGCCCCTATGGCATCATCAGCGATGTTTGCAGTTCTCTGCCCTTCTCTCTGAGGGCCTTTATATTTAGTAAAGCAAAATAAACAGTTCTGCCGCATTCTCCTGCCATCCTCCAGAGCCCACGCAGCAACTCATCTGCTTTAACAGTCTCTGTCTTTTGAGTGTCTCTCTCAGACAGATTACTCACCATTTAAGATGGATCTTTACACCTGGCCGTCAATCAAACGTCACTGGGCTGAGGGTGGCCTTCACATACAAAAGTGAGAGATGCATGAGTGCTTTCCCCTCTATAAACAGTCTTTCTGTTCACCCTGTCCTTCACTTGCTCTGAAGTTGCAATGGTCTCTGCGATGTCAGTTTTTTTTTTTTGTAAGTGGTGGTGGGGGGTTAGTGCTGGAGCTACGAAACTGTTATAGCAGAGAAACACTAAAAGTCAATAGTCACCCAAATCTTTCCCACACCATCTTTCTTACATCATCAAAACTTCTCTCAGCCCACTCAAACTGCATCCAGCTCAGACTCTTCCATGTGGTTGAACCCAACCCAACCCAAGCCTTTCCTGGGTGTATTTTACTACTTTCACATTTAAGTCCATACGCCACTCTTTCCTAGCTGCAGTGCCTCATGTCAGTGGAATCTGCAGAGAGGATGATGCAGTATAACACTTTTTAACCCAGATGTGGACTCAAGTCACTCAAGTCGCGTCACAAATTTGATCACCTTGGTACTCAATTAGACAAAATCAAAAAACACCTGACGCTCAACTTTGACTTGAACACCAATGACTCCAATGATTTGGGCCCTGTGAGGCAAAAGACTCGAGAACCAAAGTGGAGGAAATGTTGTGAAGTATTTTCATGATTAGTTTTCTGCCTTATTAATTACTTTCATTAATTAATCAATACTTAATTCATTTCATTCATTCATCTATTACATTATTAATAAAACATAATTTATTTCATGCATTAGTGATGGTAAGTCTGATTCATTTTAACAAACTAGTTCTTTCAAACTGTTTGTTTTGATGAGTCTAATTCATTTCATGCCATTCTGTCAGTGGTCAAGTTTATTTATGTATCACATTATCGTACACAAAGGCCATTCAATGTGCTTTACAGGAATAGAATAACAAATAAAACAGAGTAAAATAGAAGAAATAACAGAATACATAAAAAAACAATAAAAGCAGATCGAAAGTGCAATAGAAGTGCTGATATATAAATAAAGGTGGAGGAAAATACTGCAGTTTTAGCAGCTTTTTAAAGCTACAGTTGGCGCAGGTCTGATATTGATCGGCAGTTTGTTCCGGCAGCAAGCGGCATAGTGATTAAATGCCATTTCACAATGTTCACGCTTTGCTCATTTCAGTTTTACGAACAAGTGAGACAATCCAGTGTTCTGGATCGTCTCCATAAGCTGTCAACCAATGAAAATTTAGAGGCAGGCAATAGGTATTTCATTTTGATGACAACGCTCAAAAGTCTTACTAAACACTGTGTCCTGGTCACTATGTTTTTAACTGGTTTGTTGTATAGAACCGTAAGCAGACAGGCAGCAGAGTCCACCCAGAATCGATCTGCCAGAGCCTACTAAAAGGTCAGAGTTCATGGGTCAGCCCCATGATGTAATGCATGTCGAAGAGCCTAAGTCATATATAAGGTTTCCAAGTGCATAAACAATGATCATGATCTGTTGAGAGATGTAGCTTGATAAATATTGGCAAGTAGCTTGGCAATTCAAAGAGCATTTTTTTTTCTTTTTGATAACAGATTAAACATTACTTTTTGTGAAACAGTTGAACGACAGTGCCGCTGTTGCATGGTGTAATGTGTGTAAAGTCTGTTTCGCAACAGGCATCGTCACAAAACAGCTTCAAAGGAGTCCTAGGTCAAGACGGTGACATTGAAAGAAAAACTCCCTAAGAGCAAGAGGAAGAATCCTTGAGGGGAATCAAGCCTCAAAGGAGGGGGGTGGGGGAAGTATGGTGGTGGTCATCCACTAGACTTTGTATAGGAAACACTGTTGCTTCCCATTCTGCGTCCCCTGCCCAATTTATATTGTGTATATGTACATTATTCAAAATAGTATTTGGTGCAAATCAGTTAGATGCAAGTGATGAACACTGAAAGCCCTAATTCCTACAGAAACCCTAATGGGACACGGATGTGCATCTTTTGTTTATTCTGTTTTATCATGATAACTTCATTTTACTTACAAAATTGTCATAAGACATGAACCTTTCCTTGACGTAACTGCATAATTTTCTCTAGATCTTGAGGAAGATCTATTTCTTAAGATAACAGTTAATTTGAGGTCTTGCAAAAACAAAATCATATTTTAATAATCATTATTGATTGTCTTATATCCTCATGCATTTTTCCACCTTAATTAAATAAAAATGACCACCAAAGCTCTCCTTTGATGTCACCGTTTTGTTTTGTTTTTTTTGTTTTTTTGGCAGCTGCTATATCCACGGCAATGTGTTCATGGCTGCATGTTGCCATCGATCACATTGCAGTTTTAAACCAATTCAAGCACAGAATAAAGTTTGGAACAGCACCTTTTTATTAAATGCCAGAACATGAGCCTGCTCAAGTATTCCTGCAGATTGTGACAAACTGGTGGAGCCGTGCTAGTTCCTAGTTTAGGCTACTGCTAACCTGGTGAACAAGGTGAGCAGTAAAGTGGATGGTGGTAAATAAAACAAAGTGCCATACATTCGCCCCAGGCAATTAATGTGAGGTCAACAATCAAGTGTGGTGTTTGAAATGTCTTCTTTCTGATCGCACTGCCTTATCTGACTCATCAAGTAAGCGTCTGTTGTGGTTCTTTATCCTCAAATCCAACTTTACCTGTGACTTCACCTCCTCCTTCCTACACCATCTGTGCCATTCTCTGCAGTCCTTTTGTCCTCTCCAGTCTATTACTGGCTGCCTGGGAGTGTGGATCCACATTACCACATTCTGTCTAATGTGTTTGACAGAGCTATAGGGTTAATTGGGGGGTTTGGTGCGTAGGTAGGTGGGGGTGGAAAGTGAGATTCTATTGAAAGAGTTGTTTTTTTTCCCCCTGTGTTTGCACACTCTCTTCTTTGGGCCACTAAATAATTGGGATGCTGGTCAGTAGTACAGGAGAAGTTAGCTTGTGGCATTTGTGTCCTTAGTTACTATTGAACCTATGACTAAGATCAGCTTAGCAAACAGTCACTAGTGCTTTTCACAAGGTCGGTGTGTTTGTGCAGGGGATCTCTTTGTCATTTCTCTCATAATGTTAGGAATATTGGAAAATCTGTAGAAGTGGAGACATTTTGCTGGTCCACACACACAAGAAAGATCAGATAGATTGCCATTTTGTTACTGGGGATAAAGTTGGGGTCGGTGTAGGTGTAGGTGTAGTAGTACTGAGATACAGTGTAAAACAAATCAGCGGAATATGCTCACATAAATAGCAATACCAATGAATATGTGTGTGTGCTAAGCTGACTAAGTTTGTTATATGACGTGCCAGCTCTCGTCTTAAGTGTTTGCCCTTGTTCACCTCTCTTGCTAAGATGAAGCATGAAAGGTTCCTGTCTGCTTTTCCTCTATCTAGTCAAATTAAAAGCCGCCACATCTCAAATCCAGTTCCTTTAACATTAACATTTGTAAGGATGTACAGTTTGAAAGCTGTGCTATAGCGCTCTGCTAACATTTTGAGCTGTACTCATTTGCACTCTTAGCCTGTGGGTTGAATGTAGCTAGCCCCCCTCAGCTACTAATCATTCAACTTCAAAACAGTCTTCTCCTCTCAATCTCTTCTCTAAATTCCTTAAGCTCTTTCGATAACACCTTAAAAGGTACCAGAATGTACGACCCGGGTCAAGTAAACACCATTTTGTGTATTTTCACTCAAAAATGTTGAGATTGAGCACACTTTTTTGTACAACGTGCAAGCTGTTTCAAACTCGCAAGATATGTAATCTCTGAAGGCTTTGAGTAAACTTTAAAACCATGTATGCAAATACTGAACACCTCCTCATCCACTGGCACACTTCAGACCCTGCGATGGAGAGATAAAAACAGAGACGAGATGTAAAAACCGGTGGCGAGCAGAGCGAGGTAAAGAAAGGGCAAGAGATTGACAAAAAAAGAAAAAAGAAAAACACAGACATGCACACCGACACACCACAAAGACAGAAGCTAAATGATTTGTGCTCCGAGGTCCATATGAAAACTCTCAACTGCAATGGCTGGCTAAACCGAACCAGCCTCCACACACAGCAGCAGTGTTCTCCTGTTCCACAGAGAGAGGGAAGCCATTTGTCACCATGAGAGTTTTTGGCATAGTGGTATAATGAGGCATTTCTCCTCCGACTGTTATTGTAGCAATACTCTGTGTCTAAAACGAGTCCAAGACCAAAGACGACTGAGAAAGCAGGAGAACCGGGGAAATCTGTTGGAGTGAAAAATAACCTGATCCTTACTTCTAGGACCACCCTCTATGTAAACCCTGATGAATGGTGAAAGAGATTTTACAGAAGTGCAATATAAGAACCTCACAGTTGATGGGTCAGCCAAAATTCAAATCAACAGTTCACATAAGTGTAGTCAACCAGTCAAGTTGGAGATTCTTCCTTGGGTTTTGCACTCCAGCTATGAGGCTAGTGTAGTAATAAACACTTATAGCATGACATATTGTGCAAATTACATGCATAAATCATACAATTGTGTCAAATTGTGAAGTATAATGTAGACTTGGCAAGTGCGTGTTGATTTAGTCATGTGGTTTGTACAAAGCTCATAAGCTTGTTGCCTGAATGTTACTGTATATTAGTCTCACCCCCTTGTCATCTGCTGCTATTTTATTTTATTTATCTATTTTTATTTTAATGGCATTAACACTAAGTCACTTTCATAAACCATTTCGCACTACTGATCTGCTGGTACAGTACACTAAATCTTTTCACACAGCAGTCCCTGTGTTACACTGTTATTTGTTACACTAATGTTCTTGTAATTGTGTTGCACTATTGTTTATTGTCTATTTTTTTTATTCTATTGTCTTATTCTCATTTATTCTTTCTTGTTGCACTGAGCATGCTAATGACAAAATAATTTCCTGAGAATTTCTCGAGATTAATAAAGTTTTTTCTTCATGTTACTGATTAGCTTCATTAGCCTCATCGCTATAGTGCAAAACCAATAAAGCCAAATTCACAGCATTTTTTGCCACATTTTCATATTTTGTAGCTGAGAAGTCTAAAAACCGATGCTGATAATGTTATTTTTGGTTTGCCATGATTAACAGCATAGCCTAGTGTTTTCAAGCTCTATAGAGGGAAGGGTAAATGGGCTTATGGCTCCACTTTGCTCAGCGCTAATCAGGCCGCCACCCCAATTTCACATGACAGGAATATCGCAGTTTATCTTTTGTGGCCCTGGCTGGATGGTGCTTTCAGCTGGACGTGAAGAAAAAGTGTTTTTGCTACAACAAATGGGGTATATCATTTGTTGGCAGGTGCAGTTGAACTGCAGTTTTGTGAAAATCTGTCCAGAGGCGTTGCATCAGGGGCCATGGGGGCTTAAGATCAGATAAGATAGTATATGTTATTGGGTAAATATAATAAGATATTCTTATTAATCCCCATTGGAAATTAGTGTATGGCTTTAGCTTACATACAAGATAAACCCAAACGACAGATGTTTATTTGCTTACTACACAAGTAAGCAAAAAAACATAAAAAAATGAGAAATGTGTTTATAAAACTATAAGAGAAACTATATAGTATGTATACATATGTTTACACATACAACTGTAGCTATTCTAAAAGTGCAAAAAGTATGTGTGTCACACTCAGTTTTCACAAAAGTGTTGCAGAAATGTATATTCATTTTTACAATTACAGTTCCTGTTATTTACTGTAGTGATACATTAGTATTATGCAACAAGCGCAATGTATACAGATGTGCTAGCTCATTTACCACAGATGTGGGGCAGCTGGTGGCCCGGTGGTTAGGCAGTTGCCCCTGCAATTGGAAGGTCGTTGGTTTAAATCCCTTGAGCAAGGTATCATCTCCACACACTGCTCCCAGGATGCTACATCGCTGGCTACCCACTGCTTCGCCTGGTGAGTGGGTTAAACGTGGAGAAAGAATTTCTCACAGTTCACACTGTGTGCTGTGCTATGGTGTGTTCACATGTAACAAAAATGGCCACTTTACACTTGATGTGCAGTTTATACAGATACTCAGATGAGGTATTTACAGCTGAAGTGTTCATAGTGGGCAAATACAGTATTACAGTATTTTAGTACATGCAGTATTGTGCAAGAAGCTTGACCCAAGCAGAATACGCTTGGATGAGCAAATAAATTTAGAGTCCAGAGTTCTACAGTTACGCTCTCCCAAATTTCTGACAGCTCGAAAAAAACAGTGAACTCGATCAGTAGTAAAGTGGTAGAAAATGGTGGGAAAAAACTGGCACTTTTAACCATTTGCCCCAGACTTCTACACCTAATGCCAGTTGTTATAGTTTAGTATAGTTAAATAGTATAGTTTTGGGTTTAAATCTCACTTTTGATGTCTCTGGTTATAGTGGCTACAATGAACTGGGCTCGCTTGCTTATTAACTGTGTGCGATGTAGTCCTGAAGTTTTTCTAGTTTTTCAGTCATGTTCCTGCGCATGCATGCTACAGGCCAAGCAGCAAACAAGACTCACTAAGCCCTCTTGATATATTTGCGTGTGTAGAGCATTGCGCCGTAGGACATGGCCTCGCCGCATAATGAATGGAGGGCTATGGGAGGAGTGAATGAATGCGGAGGATGAGGAGCTCAGCGAGCTGTGAACTTCAGCTCCCATCAGGGCAGAAGCTTATTAGAGAGATTAGCCTACTAGCGTGAGCTAGCACTGACCCCGTGTTGCCAGAGGGGCCAAAACAAGCCAATAATGGAGGGTTTATTTTGCTGCACATTTCCAGTCTTTTAAGTGCAGTCCGATCTATGTCTGATCTAATGTTTTTATTACTACAGTAAAACCAAATATGTGCCCATAAAACATCAGAGTAAGAACGGTAGCCTCTTCATTATAGTGTCATGGAAGTGATATGGCCTTCTTCATTGGGTCTGACTTGCGTCCTTTGCCATAAACCTTCATATGGATGGTCTTGTCATGTCATCACATTGTAGTCAGCATCATACACAAATAAGCAACTCTGAGTCTGTATCTATCTGGTTTTGTTAATGGGGGAAGAATGAATGACTTTTTTAACTTATACCTTTATCCCCTGGTGCAACTTCTCCAAAATACCCAACACAAACCAGAAACCTTTGTCAAGTGTAGTAGTTAATATGGTTTGACAGTAGTATCCTACAGTTGGAGTAGCTGATGTATGATAGTTTGTTGTGTAATGGCACTGAAGTATAATAATAGCCAGTGGCAGTGGCATGATTGGGGGCGGCAGGCCTAGGCCCACCCATTATGTCACTATATTTCTCCCTATTATGAGGTCCATGTTTTATACAACTCAGTAGGGCTGTTAACATCGATTAAATTAGTAGTCATGTAATCCGGTGATTAGTTTTATGAAAAGTCAAGTAATTATATACATGCAAGTTGTAATAGCAAATAGTTCATGTTTGTTCATATACATGACATTTGAAACGACAAACATACATGTATTCATGAGACCCTGCTGGCTGGGGTTTCCTCTCTCACAAAAGTGATTTGTTTGTGGAGTGGGGAGTGCATTCAAATTGCTGTGGCTTTATAAATAGGAAATATGCTGTTCATCATTTAAATTACAAAGTAATCACTAAGCTGATTCCTTAAGAACATACATTTAAATGTAATGGATTATTTTACTGAGTGATTGATTTCAACCAAGTAATTTCGACAGCCCTACATCTCAGTTTCAGTTTTTTTTTCTTTTCTGAGGTTGACGCATAGAAGACGCCTCATGGTTCAAAAGTCTCTACTTTGTTGGAGCCACTACCCCGAAATTCAAGAGCTGGCCCACCTGTAATTTTGTTTGGAATTTTGTAAAATTACTACATTTAGGTGACAAATCAGGGCTGAAACATTTTGGCTCACCACTGGGTATGAGAGCGGCAATTTTCAAAAACGGCATTCATTTCACCCATAGAGAAAAAAATGGAGTTCCTTGTTTTAGACATGCTGACTATAAAATGACCTCAGTGGTCTTTCGCAGTGATGCTACAATTATGACATAAATTATGCATGAGTTTTTGATGCAACAGAATAGAAGATACTTAAAAGGTGCTCATGAAACTCCAATGTTTAGATGTCTGAGGGGCATCAGAACTGTGCAGGAAAATGTTTTTTCACCCAGGAAATCAGTCATGGTCTTTGTGGAAGCAAAAAAGAAGTAGGATTCCCCACACCGGCTAAGCGCTTGTGTTTTTGAACACAACTCTACAGTTTTTTGGCTCAGTCTCTCAAGTCTACGCAGCTTGTTCATCACTCTGTTCACTTCAGTGTGCCAGCTGAGCAAGAAATGATATTCACCCCTGCACAAAAATTAAAAATGAGACTGCCAATATCAGTGTATTCCTTATAATAATGTGAATTGAGTACCAATAATCAGGCTCATGAATTCTCATTAAAACTTGATTACATGGTCATCTGGGCTCATACTTCAACCCCCACAGGTAAGCTAATAGGGGGCATAATATTTTTAGACTAGTCTGCTACAGTTTGTTCATTGGGGTCATACTGTGTGTGGTCAGATGGGTTTGTGTATTTTTTTCCTTTACATATTCCTATATAAAACGTGCTGTGGACGTTCTAAGAGCATTTTTAAGACTTTTTTTGCCTCGTTATGATTAGCTGAATGGGTAACTTTGTGTACGGACTCTAAATTTAGTCTGAGGTCTTTTGGAGATGGAAGGACGCCTCGTGTGTCTTGCTGATTAACGAGACAAAGACTGTACAGGCCAAGTGTGTGCTATTTTAGTCTGTAAATGCAGAGTTCTGCCGTGGATTTGAATGCATGCTACTATTCTTAGCGCTTCCCCGTCTGGAGTGTGAGGGGATTCAGCAGATGGACTGACTGCACTGAAGCGTGCATGCGGTGACTTCGCAGCCTTCATTCACAAGCACAGTGTGTGCATAAGGAAGAAATACATGCCAGCGTTTTCCAGCTGCATACCTAGGAGGTATTTCAAAAAGGAGGGTTTCATGTAATAAATCAGGATTGGCCAGTGGGCGGATGGGTCAGGTGCATTCCTACTGAGCCCTTCTCTCTTTTGGCCTAAAATAATTCTGCAGCATTTTTTTAATTAATTTCTGTCTGGTGTGTCGGTGTCGTACTGATAACGTCTCTTTAGAAAAGAACTGAAAACCTTTTACACTGCTGACTCACTGTGGATCTCATTTGTGCTAGAAACCACTAGACACATGAATATTGGTTTCAATTCTGTATTAGAAACAGTGTGGTAAAATTTAAAACCTTTATCTCTTCTTCCTTTGTCAGTTAAGACTAGGGGACAGAGCTTTTCCTGTGCACATGTAGATGAACCAGTTCCCCAAAAGTTTTTGAGAAACCCCTCCTTGAAGCAGAACAAAGCACAGTCATTTCTAGAACCATGAAATTGTAGTTTGTTTAAAGGATAGTATTCATTATTATTTTCAATCTTTAATACTATCAGACCAAAACATGGAAAAAACAGTATGAAGTGTGGAACTGTTACACTCTAGCGGTGCAGGTCTTGTGAGGAAACCTTATGGAATCTGTTCTTAACTGATTTATATCTGTACAAAACATGATCAAGTAGGAGTTCTGCTTACACCACTGCACAGATAATGAATTCCTTCCCTCTGGACATCCACTTCCATCTCTGAAGGAACACATAATACTGATTTACACCTGTGCTTCCTTTGAGTTGATGAAAGTGTTCTGAAAGTATTTTGCATCCGACTCACTGTCAGTGACTCTTTATCTTCTATTATCAGTGTGTTTCAACTTGAATAGGTTTTCCGTTCAGAGGAACATTTTGAAATGACTGTATATGGCAAATGAATTTTCCAGAGACATCTTGCTTTAAGAAATACACCCCTGCTTGCATTTCTCCTCTTACCTCATCTAAACCCAAAACCCGGAAATACCCACCTGTACTGAAATGTGTTTTAGTTTTCTTTTCCTCTGCTTTAGCACACCTGATTCAACTCAGCAGCTAATTACCAAGGCCTTTATGAATTGATGTAGGTGTTTTTACAGCAGAGGAAAACATTAAAGTACATTCTGACACCTCTGCCAGAGTATTACAGCTTATTTTAAAGGACCTGAACTGATCATTTTGAAAGAAATTAGCTTGATGAAAACATTAGTTACATAATACCATTTATTCCCGAGTCCATACAGTCTACATATTTAAACTAAGCTGCGAAAACAGCCCGCTTTGAAATAATGTCTTTTGTGATGCCATGAAAACCAGTGTATACACCAGTATAGCCTAGAGCACTTTAGATCTTGTCGCTTGCGCTGATGATATGAGGAGTGCTTGGACAGCCAATCAGAATGGAGATCATTTACATATATTAGCCTTAAAAGCACAGTAACATAAATTGTCTGATTGTAGGGGATAAATGGTATATACCTTTATCTTATGTAAGAAAAGACACATATTAGAATGCAGCTTATGTACATGTCACTCTCTTGCTAGAATACAGTATCTGTCAAAATACTGTCTTCATCCAGACCTGCACTATAGTTATTGTCACGTATACTGTTGGAATGTTGTCTGTTGTATTGTTGCTCTTGTGTTTTTTTTCTTGCACTCTCTTTCGTCCCGTCTGCACTTGTGGTCTTGTGTTGTTTCTGTTTTTGCTCTTGTGTTGCTCCGTGGTCCTGGAGGCACGTTGTTTCATTTCACTGTGTGTATATGGTTGAAATGACAATAAAATCTACTTGACTTGACTTGAATAATGGACATTTCCTGAGCCGTTACATTTGCCACTGTGTCCATTCTGAGCTCAAATGGTTTTAAAACCTAGCCAAAAAACGGCAAAGACATTTTTTTCCGCTCAGATGTAGTTTTACAACTGAATGTAAAGCCTGCTAATGTTTACCATTCATCTATCAGCATTTATCAATGATGTATTCATGTAACCCTTCAGTATAATCTGAATGGGGAGAGATGAGCAGTATTTAATGGCGGTAGCACAGTGAGAAAAGGGCTGTTAGAGGCAGATTTAGATTTCACACACACACACACACACACACACACACACACACACACA
>JBBPCZ010151334.1:0-12833 GCA_037974445.1 Brycinus macrolepidotus | reverse complement strand
GCTATTGCAGAACTCTCACCTTTGGCTTCAGTTATCCGGTTCACTTCAGAAATATTTGTTTGTGAACTGAAAAGTTGCTATTATGTCTGACAGAAAGTGTTTTTGTGCGATAGAC
This sequence comes from Brycinus macrolepidotus, assembly GCA_037974445.1. Lineage (NCBI taxonomy): Eukaryota > Metazoa > Chordata > Actinopteri > Characiformes > Alestidae > Brycinus > Brycinus macrolepidotus. The sequence continues at coordinate 12,718 of JBBPCZ010151334.1, read as the reverse complement.
CCGACTGAAAATTAATCTCACTAAAAGATGCAAATGAGAGCGTTCACATTTTCGTCAAAGTCGATTAAAAAACCAAAGATCATAAATTAAAATCCAGTTGGAATATTCAGCATGTTCAGAATCCTCTACAGGCACAGATAAATGCAAAAGTTTCAACATTCCTGATCAAATGACCTGTTTTATTTATTTTCTAAGTGAAAATATGAGCATATCCTCTATTAGAACACACTTAAATCAAGCATTTGAGTGCAAATTTTTGAGCACAGTTTCTATTTATCCACTGAGTTTAACATGTTAGAAAATCTATTGTGTCCCATGAGCATTAGTGAGTGTGGGGTGATTCAACCAAAGGCTTTGGCTGGATTTGAGTGTGTTTCAGGGACTGTGGTGTGTGTTAGAGGAGCGTCTGACAGACGGTCCACCGTGTGTCAGTGGTCTTCCACTACCCCGGCTTTAAACTGAAAGAGACAGAGTGAGCGACGGACAACATGAAGCCTCAGGCACGGCTTTTTAACCCCTCCCTTTCCCTTGCCAAACCCATTTAGAGACACACAAAGGCTGAGAAGCTTTGGACCTTACTCCATCGCAACACATTAAAAGAGGCTCGCATTACACTCTGAATAACATTCAAACTAATTGACATTTCCCCTCAAGTCAACGCCGTACAGCAGAACATAATGGCGGTGGGATGAAGTGCACTTCAGTTACAGTCAAGACAAGACAGGCCGTGGCGCATTTGCCAAAAGCTTTTCGGGAGGAGAGAAGTGGACGGGTGCAAGGTTCATTAAATCGAGAAAAAAAAAAAACAGAGTAGACACGATGCAGTATTCCCTGCACAGTGCACTATTTTGGGAGTGTGCCATTCTGAAGTGGTGTCCAAAAACAGCAGAGTGCACTCTTACAATCCCAGTGGACAAACAGGGCACCCAAGCAGACACGGGACACCCATAATGATCTTAAATGAAATCATTTAGTATGGAAACCGGTTTCCACACTTTCACTCATTTATTGCTACAAAATTCTCCTATTTGGGGCGGCTGGTAGCCTGGTGGTTAGAGAGTTGCCCCTGCGATCGGAAGGTTGTGGGTTTGATTCCCAGGAGTGCCAGTGGCACCACTGAGGTACCCTTGAGCAAGGTACCATCCCCACACACTGCTCTATGGGTGCTGCGTCGCTGGCTGCCCACTGCTTCGCTTGGTGAATGGTTTAAATACAGAGAAAGAATTTCACTCTGTTCACACTGTGTGCTTTGCTGTGTACACACGTGACTGTAAGGGCCACTTTACTTTACTTAATAGACTTCTTTAGTATTCACTACAACTGTGTAGCGCAGTATATTTATACTATTTACAGCGCAGGTTTCAGAGGTCCTTCAGAGCCAAGCTGTAGAAAAAACAAACCTCTTTCAAACCTCTTTTTTCACCAGTAGGGAACAGGTTTTAAAACCTGTTCAATTCAGGATTTTGTGAACCTTGGTGCCATCTAGCAAACCAGGCTGCATTATCCAGCAGTTTTGAATGGAGCCAGTGTAATCACAGATGCGTCATCAATGGAGGGTGTTGCACAATGGAAGTAAACAGGATAGCAGATCACACTGATCACCTGCAAACGTTTGATCTGTTATTGCATTTTCAGTGTTTTCATCTAAAAACATGGACCAGCTACTAATTATAAGAAGCAGAAACTGTAGAATAGACACACCCACTGATGTTGCCACTCGCAAAGATATTTTAGGTGCTGAACCAATTTATTTTGCTACAAACAGTTCAAAATCTGGTGCATGAATCAGAACCTTATTTGTTCCCTGTGGGTGGGAAAGGGGTATCGCTGAATGGAAAGTAAGGGTGTAACAATTCACAAAATTCAAAATTCAAAAACTGACAGAGTGGCATCTTATTACAATACTTTCTCTGATGATAAAGATAAAAAGAACATTTTTAGTACCCTTCAAATGTATAAGTAAACCCAGTCTTTTTAGTGTGGGCACGTATATAAGCCCTTCCAACCTCTCCGCCCACCTTACTCTGACACACTCAGGTGCCTAAATTTGATCATTGCCGGTAGTTTCCACATTAAATCAGAGGCCGTTGGACGTGGCCAGGAAGCATTTCAGTGATGCAGATTTCAATTTCAGTTCACAACTTCAATTTCAATTTATCAATACTGCACTGAAATTGTTTACTGAAAATGTGAAGAACCTTTAGAGTTGAAAGAACCTCCACATCATTTAGAGATTCTATACTAATTATATGGCCAAGCCAGGAAAACTTCAGGAACCATTAGGTTTTAGGAGTGTGAAACTGTACGAAATAGTGATTTAGGATCTATTTGGAACAGTGAGACTCTCTAAGGAGCTTGCAAGTCTGTGTGCGTGGCATTTGTTCAGTTTACCCGCCAAACATCCTGCACTTTCAGAGCTGTTGTTCCATTTTAGCTTTGCATTTGCATTACGCTGCCCTGCATTATTCATTTCTAAAGAGAGTCCCTGCTCTTCAAGAAGACACATATAGCCTGCCATGTGGTCGTCAACCATGCATGCAGCTGGATGCTAGCTGGAGGACATTAGGTCGACCAACAGCAGCTAACCAAGCATCTCATAATGTAATTGTTCTTCTTTTGGATGCCGTTAACATTATGTATGTATTTGAGTATGTATGTAAGTATGTATGTATGTATTCATTTTCTGCTGGAAAAAAAAACATTTTTAGCAACTGCTATAAATGATTTAGATTTGAAGGTGTACACAGCCTGGCCAGTGACATCACTGCATCTCAAGCAGCTTTATACGACCCAAGGATGATGCTCGCTCGCTGCCCAGATCACATGCCCCATCGCTTCTCACGATCGGGGTCCGCTGTCAGTTTCAGCCCTTCTGCCCACCACACAACCAGAGTTTGGACTTATGGAGTGGCTAAACCCCTCAACTCTGTCACTCTTGGCTGAGCAGCGAAAACACCACATCTATTCCCAGACCTTTCTGCCCAACCTAGAGAGAGTCATAAATTAAACATCTTCACTCTTAAGAGCAAATGTTCCAACTCCAACATGCCTCCTTTTTTATATGTTTGGTACAGGCCAAACTCAAGCATCGAGAGCGTCAAGACAAGATGCTCAGGCTCTTAACGTGATGGCTAAATCAACTGGATTTACGCTAGGGAGGCCTCTTTTAGGAACATTCTGTCTTATGGAGAAAGAGCAAGACGGAGAACCAAAGGGTCCTCTCTTGCAGGCATGAACAATTCCGAGACACTGGGGAGTTCGCGGTGAAGGATGGAGTTCTAAATCAAATAAGTAGCTGGGTCACGACACCCACATCAGCTTTTTCAAGTAAAAAACTAAATTTGCCCCACCCCAAGGTAATTTAGTAGAAGAGGTACAACTATTTACCCTTTTACGGTTCGGCTTGGTGCTTGGCCATGGTTCATTTGTACAGTCTTTTACACCACAAGTACACTGTAATATGATGTGATTGCATTGTGAAACTCACTGAACCCTCACTGAGAATGGAGCAGTGTGCTCTCTTTGTGGAACAAACAAATTAATATTTCCCATCACATGCACCTTAAACTGCCATTTGCTGTACAAACATTGTCATTTTTGGCAAAACAGTATTTGAGCTTTAGGTCTACCCCACTTCAGGGCCCACTAGAGGAAAGGGACATGCTTACCCAGAAACACAGATATTTTATCCCATATCAGCCATGTGGGGTTACTAGCACTCTTACAAGTTTCGTGTGGATAGTGAAGTCTAAGTATATGAAATTGTCAATCAAAAATCTATGAAAAAAATGTATATGGCCAGTGACATCACTGCATCTACAGCAAAAATCTGTGAAAAAACACATCTGCGAAAAAAAGGTTTTGCTGGATATTTGGAGCAAAGAGGAAATGTGAGCTTTTGTTGAACTGTCAGTTTTTGAGTGGCGAAAGGTGTGAGTAGCACTTTGGACACTCTTCCTAGCAGCCTCTACCGTGCTTGGCAGAAAGTAAGTCCTTATCAACCCAGTGTCAAAATCTGCTTTCATCACATGTACTGACCTCAACAGATCATTATAAGGAAGGCGAGAGACAAACTGACAGTTCAACCTGTGCTGACCACCAGAAGAAGACATGGACAGCACAGTACATGCAGCCAGCAGGCCTGACAATAGTTCTGCTGCACTGAGAAAGGCTGGGCAAACGTAACCACTTTTATTAAGACTGTTGCATCTTCTCTCAGCCTGCAGAGAGACACGATTTTCTCATTTAACAGCACAGTGCTCAGCTGTATGAATACATGAATATTTCATGGATATTGTGTAACCCCCTGGCCTCATATATCAAGCAAGTGCTGATCAGAATGTGGCAGTAAGATGATTTTTCATGTCTATCATTCTGCTTCTCATTACAAACAGCGATGGCCTAACTCACATCAGAGCACTGCACAGAGCACCAGGATTGCTGGAGAGTGTATTTCACAACCAGGGAACGGTTGTAAGCACACTGTAGAGTGGCACAATTCACACCATTGTTCTTGGTTCCCATCATGTGGGACCTATAATTTATTTTTGAAAAATCTAACAACAGATTTCCATACAATTCTTAGAAACAGTCCCTTCTAGAACCTTGATAAGCAAAAAAGCCCAAAAAAAAGTCCTGAAAATAAATGTGCCTCTCCATGAGGTACTACATAACAACACTTGGGATCCACTGGCACTTAGTATTTATTCTGACACGGATTTTTTTTTTGGTTCCAAAAAACCAAAAATGGCATCATGCTTAGAACTCTTACTGGCAGCCTCATTTTTTGAGCAGTGATCCATTAAAGTGACTCTGATTCTAAAAAGCATTCATTCTGCCATGCATAATGGCATCCAGGAACAAAGAAAAGCTGTCTGGAGTGAAGTCTGCCACTCTACAGTTTGTTTACAGCCCCACACACAGACTTCATTGTGTTTGACAGATGAAGCTCATCATACCTCAGTTGGTTAAGAGCATCACTGTGAGCCACACAGAACGGACGGCACCAACAAAGACAAATGGATTGGCTTGTAATTTATTCCCTGATATTTTGGCCCGTAATTAGAGATCCTTTCATATATCACCCGCTAACGTTCAAAGAAACCACTGTATTACTGTTTTGATATTTCATTTGAAAATCTTTTTGACATTACCTTGTGTTCTTTGCTGCTCTCTCACATCAAGACAATAACATTTTGTCTTGTTATTAGTTTTTATTTGTTGCTGTTGTTTTTTTTGTGTGAAAGAACTCACTATTGTGCCACAGCAGCCGCTAGAGCCCATCAGAAATGATTTGATTCATCTCCTACCAGCACAATGGTCTAATTCAATTCTCATCCACTGCAAGCTGTTGCCAACAAAACAGCAGACGAAAACGAATAACCTCATTCCCCTCACGTGTTGCCGAACCTCTAACGCGACTACCCGGTGAAGGTTGGTATGGCTCTGTGGAAAATGATATCGCGAACTGCAGGCCCTGTCTGCAGCCATATCTCGTTTCGTGTGTGTGTGTGTGTGTGTGTGTGTGTGTGAGAGAGAGAGAGAGAGAGAGAGAGTGTCTGGAGTCATAAGAGAACTTAGAAGATGACACTGCAAACCATCCAGCGTGTGTGTGTGTGTGTGTGTGTGTGTGTGTGTGTGATGGTGGTTCATAACAGCTGGCGGGGAGCCCACTACCCAATGCAGCAGAACAAAGTGTCCCAGCAAGCAGCCAGAGAGAGAGAGAGAGAGAGAGAGAGAGAGATGCACTTGCAGCGCAGCCTGAAAGACGATACCCCAGTGATAAGACTGCAACTGATCTCCTCACTCGAGTTTAAAAAATCGATACTTCTCTTTTCTGGGAGGAAAGTAACCCTCACCTCCAACTAAATTCTACATCTAATGATCTGATGGGCTCTTGTCAGACTGATATGCTTTATTTAATGTTTAGAAGTGCGCTGGTCAGACCATGAGGGCGTTTTCTCCACTGCACATCAGAAACAGGAGCTGAGTCGAATGGGAAAGGATGCGGTTCTAGTTCTAGCTCAATGTAACCATCACCATTCTAAATCTGGCTTAATCTGGGTAATTAGCTATCTCACTAGTTCGCTTAACTTATTGGCTGATACGAAACAAAACACTGCACTGCTCTGCTCTCACAAATGGCTACACATGCACCATGCTTGGTTGAACTGTGCACAGTAAATAACATTAGCTATGCTAGCTTCTTTACTTTAGACATGCTGATCGGAAATAGCACACTTAACTGCTCACAAACAATCATGTGTAGAATCAAGCGTATATTTTTCTCTGGCAAGTGTGAAAATATGAGCAAAAACACTTCTTTTGTGGAGCCTAGTTAAATCCTAATCTAAAATACCACAGCAAACTCTTATAAAGAAACAATAGTAGCTATCAACACACCAATGCACTGTGCTAGTTTACATTCTAGTGCTCTTATTGGCCATGTAATGGTGCTTAGTGACTTTACATAAAAGACTAAAGAATTCACTAAGTTGACCTTGGCTTCAAGTTATAAATGAAAACAGATATCACATGAGTATTTTACCCATTTCTTGTATTCAAATAAATCAATCCTAACTGTATAATATATGAGCATCCTAACATCCTGAACAGCTAACATACAGGTGATGCATACTTGACTGTTCGTTTGATTATTAAATGTATTAAGCATATGTGATATAACACACCACTGTAATATCATGTCATTTCTGTGTGGAGTGTGCATGTCCTCCCTGTGTCTGTGTAGGTTTCCACCAGGAGCTCTGGTTTCCTCCCACAATCCAAAGACACATCCGTCAGGAGATATGCCAAATTGCCCCGGTTAGGATAAGCAGCTCGGATAATGAATAAATGGATGTAATATCGCAGCTGGGAGCTGCTTAACTTACACTATAAATCTTTTTAAAACAGTATTTCCACAGATTAGACTTTATAACGTAACATCAGCTGCTTTTGTCCCAACATTTTCTTTGGCTTTACTTGCACCCTTAAACCCCACTGAGACAAATGTATGTGAAACATACTTGGTGAAATAGTACGTATTGATTACTACGTATTGGACTTGCCATTGTTATTTTTTGTCATGGCATTTAGCACATAATTCAAGCTCCAGTTTCCACACTGATAGTACCTTTTTTATTTTCCAAACACTACAACATGATGGCTAGTTGTATTAATTGCTGGATTAACATGGAAAAATGGTCACCATTAAAATACCAAATGAACAGTCCGCCAATGTGGACAAAAAATCACACCAATGCAATTTTCAAAACAACATATATCCATTTTTTCTAAGTCTAAGGATCAAGACTAATATCAAGAATTGGCTTTTTTGATCAGTATGGGTGAATTTGAATCAGTGAGTAATAATAATCAGTCATAGGTCAGTTCATGCTAGTGCAAGTCGAGTCTCGAGTCTTGTTTTGAGTTTCTGGGATCTTAATCCGAGTTGAATCTTGAAGATCTGGGGGCTAAGTCCAAGTTAAGTCTCAAATTGATCATATTAATGTAGTCTTCTTAATTTCAGGCATTGCGTTGTACAGTGGGAAATCTGTCACCTTCAACCATAGATTTCCATACACACCAACAACATTAAAAACACCTCTAAAGGTGTGCTGCACCAAGACCTGAGCAGCAGATCCTGCAGGTCTTGTAAGTTGCGGGGTGGGGGAGGTGGTCCTTCATGGATTGGATTAATTTGTCCAGGACATCCCACAGATGCTCGATTGGACTGAGATTTGATTTGAGTCATTTACATTATATTTGCGGCATTTAGCAGACACTTTTATCCAAAGCTACTTCCATTCCCTAACTACAGGGGACAGTCTCCCTGGAGCAACTTGGGGTTAAGGGTCTTGCTCAGGAACCCAGTGGTGGTGCTGAAGGTAGGATTCAAAACCATGACCTGTTGGTCCAGAGGCAAGTATCCTACCCACTAGGCCACCGCCACCATCCTACCCATTAGTCCAAGTCAACACCCTGAATTCTTTGTCATGTTTCTCAAACCATTCCTGAACAATCTTTGCAGTGTGGCAGGGAGCATTATCCTGCTGAAAGAGGTCGCTGGCATAAGGTAATATCGTTGTCATTAAGAAGTGTACTTGGTCTGCAGCAGTGTTTAGATGAAGGTACATGTCAAAGTAACATTCACATGAATACTAGGACCCAAAGTTTCCTTGCAGAACGTTGCCCATAGCATCACACTGCTTCCGCCTTCTTCCCATAGTGCATCCTGTTGCCATCTCTTCCTCAGGTGAGTTATGCACACGCACCTGGCCAACCATATGAGGTAAAAGAAAATGTGAATTATCAAACCTGGCCACTTGCTCCCAATGCACCATGGTCCTGTTTAGAATTTTAGTATGCCTTAAAGAAAAGTGGTTAAAACTTCTTAGCTAAATTAACTACTGAGCTTCGTTTTGTCCATCAGAAGATGAAAGGCATGTAATGAAAAGCTCATTATTTGCAGCTCTGTGGGACCTCTGTGGAGCACGACTACAGCAAAACCACTCACTTGAGGTTGAAAACAAAAGTTTTCATTTCTTTAACAGCATTTTTAAATTAATCATTTAACTTTTCATGTGTCTTGCCGCAGGTCACTCTCCATGCAGCTCAAGTCTCCCTCTCTGCAACAACTGCACCAATTTGCAAAAATGTCATATTTAACCTGACTTGGATGCATTTTTTGGAGTCTGGTACTCTTTCTGTGAGCAAAATTTCTCCTCGGTAGTTTACAGTGGCAGCAGAGGCAGACGTATCAGCTTCCAGGAGCCAATAAATGTCATTTTAAGCACAGCCGAGAATAAAAGGCCCAAGAGGGGTGTGTGTAGAAACCTCTTCATGATAAATGAAAACAAAGCCACAAATAACAACCAAATAAAGGTAACCTAGTGCATGATTTCTCATGAACGGTGACAGTCAACACAGCTGGTTACAAATCAGTTTGTTTTGTACACTAGAAGCATGAAATGAATGCACAATAGGTGATAGAAGCATTTTGTTGTGTGAAATAGAGACTTGAGGTAGAGGGTAGACATTCTGAAAGAACTGGGATGTGGGAAGCCGTGTCATGAGAGAACGTGGCTTCGGAAATCACAGCTTGACTGGAATCAATTGATTGTGAGGTGTAATTAAAATATATATAGTAGCGTACCAGCCATTGTAGTATTCAGACTGGGGGGGATTTAATATTCAGCCCAGCTCATGTCTATGAAGTACCGTCAGGCGGTTTCGGCTGACACCAGAATAATAGTCTGTGAATGGAACACCTGCAGTAAACCACAACTCTCCCAGTCAGAGCTAGCCTACCAAGTGTGTGTGTTTGTGTGTGTGTGTGTGTTGGGGGGGCGGTTATGCTTCTGTTCTAGAGGCAATAAACTCTTGTGTACATATTAACGCGTGTGTAAATGGTAACATCGGCTTTTGTCTCAAAAGGTGCTCAGATAAAAGCTTTTTAAATGGTTCTTGGCTTGGACGTGCAGGTCTAGGAATAACTTTTAATTGGTATAGAATGAGGGAGTCATTATTTCGATGCAAATTTGAACAAAACAAAAATGGTTCTTCAAAGGACAATAAATCAAAATGTTGTTGAAGAAACTGAAACGTGTTCTTTTATGGCATTGCTTGAAAGAACCCTTCTTTGCACCTTTATTTACAGAAGCATATCATAGCTGTCATAGCAAATGTCATATTTCTGAAATGAAAACTATAAAGTTATAAACATTATAACATTAAACTAAGAATGTTTCATTGAAAAAATGTTTGGAATTACAAATGGTAAACCAAAATGATAACAGCTAGGCCTACTGTTCCAGCCGTACATGTCAAAAATGAGGATTTCTACTTGTTGATTCCAGTGGTAGGCTAAAAACATTGATGACTTTTATCTGTTTTATCTGTTCTAGATTAAACATCTGAAGCTTGTAAAAGTCAATCCATGTTCTATTTGAAGCTTGTAACAGACCAGTTCGCATATATTTTACCTTATATGTTGCAGTTTAAAAGAATTGTTCAGTAGAGATACCCGGTAGTGACATATGTAGGACTTACAGAAGGTCTAGTGTAATGTTTCTGTCTCAAAACTTTGGTCCAACCCATTGTAAATTCAAAATGTAATTGGTAAATTCCACTGTGAGTTCCCAATTATGCTGGTGGTTAATTTGACTTGTAAAACCTTCATTCTAGTTCCTAAAGGCCTAATTATTAGGAGAGCTCACTTGTCTATATCTATTTTGGTACCATGAGGCAAAAAAAAAAAATCCTTTATGAATAACTTTCCATTCCATTTCAAGTATTTAACCATATTGTTTCAAACTTAAATTTAGAAATTAAATAATAGTACTAAAAAAATGAGAGCAGAGTTTAAACAAGCATGAACTGAAAAAACACGATGAACTAAAATAGGCCTAGAAGACCCTAAAGGTAATCTCTGGTAATTACAAAAGGAATGTACTTTTTGTACTTTTTTGGTCTATTTGTTTATGAAATTGTTCCCACAATTGCCATGGTCATGGGACCTGTCAAGACATTCCCATCAGGCAAATGTTATGTAGCAAAACTGGTGAAACATGAAATGACTTGCTTAACAGTGAGCTATCCTTCAAAACTGAAGCCAGAATAAGATCACAGATACCATTCCAGAGGACCACGTTTTTGCTGGGAATACTAAAGTACCTGTCTACTTATTTTCTTCTATGATTATCTTCTATTATTCATAGTTTTTGTGATGAATTTTCTGTGAACTGTCAGAGATGTTGGGCTTTTCTTTTTGAGATTTTCCAGGTGATGTTTTCCTGTCATTTTCTTCTGTCTGATCTGAGTTAGGCGGTATTAGATTTTTTCAAGCCTGACGTTAGATCTGTCAAAGAATCAGAGGTAAGGATATGTTACGTCAGCTACAGTGGTTCTGAGGGGCTCTGTGGGTCTTCTGATGTAAAGGCATGGTTCTTGGCTTGGAGATGCAGATCTAGGAAAAACTTTAAATTGGTATAGAATGAGGGAGAAAATATTTTGATGTAAATTTGAACAAAACAAAAAATGGTTCTTCAAAGAACAATCCATCAAAAAGTTGTCAAAAAGCATAACTTAACGCATCAAATCTTTCTCCAATTTAATAAAGATAAAAATGAGATTATATTGTTTGGAAACAAAGAGGGAAGTTCAAATCTCAGCCTGCTCCTGGAGTTTAGAGCACTTAAGACATCTACCCTTGTAAAAAAATCTTGGCTTGATCGTGGAAGGAGATCTTAGTTTTAGTGTTCACAGTAAAGCTAAAACAAAGTCAATATTTTGCCACCTTAAAAACAATGCTAATGTTAAAGATTTTGTGTCCTAATGAGGCTTAGAGGAACTTATCCGTGCCTTTATTTCCTGTAGGGTTGACTATTGCAATTTTTGTGCAAAACAAAAATGGTTCTTCAAAGAACAATCCATCAAAATGTTGTTGAGGAAACTAAAATGGGTTCTTTTATGGCACCACTGGAGTGTATTTATCATGTCGAGTATTCTGATTTTACTATGGCTTTAGCATCGGAGTAATTCTCTAACACATGGGAGATACTCCTGATAACCTGACCACAAACCAAATCATATTTTTGCTTTGAAACTGAGACAGTCTTATATGACAATGCTGACTCAGAACGTAGCTTGTGTGACCTCAGTTTCTGGCAAACGAGACTCTAGTTGGCTTTTTATTACTTATTCACATTTTCCGGTCCACCTTAAAACACTGCCGCAGTAGCAACGTTTCATTTAGTTGGAAACAGACAGAGATGAGCAGAAAAAGCAGGCTTTCCTATTGATTTAGCTGATTTCTTTATGATATGGTCATAAATCTGTGTGAATTTAAAAAAAAAGAGAAATTGCTCAGTCAAGGTCAAAACTGAGCATAATGTATGTTCACATATCAAAGCTATTTCACTCGTGATGGAGCTGAACTTCGACGACTAAGTTAGCAGTGGAATATAATCTTTAATGACTATTAAATCACATTAACATTCAAATAGTTCTTGGGTATAACATTAGTAAAGGTGACATATCTTTACTATTAGACATTTTAAACTAGGTTGAGCTTTAAAGTCAATTAATGAGTAATGAGCCACTGTTTCATGCCTTCCAGTGAGAACATCTCAGAAGGCTCCCTAAAAGCCCAGGGTGACGTGAGGCCATTCACTTGCTGAATGTGGCCTCCTGTGCTTTGAAGTTAACGCTAACTATATCTACTCCATATGCAATTATGGAACTGTCATGAACGTGGCTATCAGCTCTAATTGATCTTTCTTTTATGGACACATTTTTACATCGAACAAGAGTAAAACCCATTTATGGTACGTTGTACTCTTTATAGAAGTCAAGAGCTGACATATTCTTTTTTGAAGGATTTACAAGGTCAGCGCACTTTTTATCCGCCATTGATCTTATATATCACGGGCTTATCAGTGCATACCAATGGTCACATAAACTTTACACACTCACGGTGCTTAATTAGGATCGGGTAAAAATGAAATAGCATCTCATTAATTTCAGACACACACACACACACACACACACACACACACACACACACACACACAAACATTACATATATATATATATATATATATATATATATATAAATATCTACAGCTCTGGAAAAAAATAAGAGACCACTGCAAAAATGTTCAGTTTCTCAGGTTTGATCTTTTATAGGTGCAAGTATTGAACTGAACAGCTTTGCCTT